>PVHY01003124.1:13011-113141 GCA_004024945.1 Uropsilus gracilis | reverse complement strand
ATCCCCAGCCTCAGCTTCCCAGGTCGCTGGGATTACAGGTGCACGCCACCACGCCCAGCTATTTTTTTTGGAACTAGGTTTCGCTACGGGCCCCAGGCGGGACTCGAACCGCGATCCCTAGCCCCGGCCGCTTCATAGGCTGAAGCTTACAAGCACGAGCCACCGTGCCCGGCCTGTAAGACCTTTTTTATGATGAAAGCATGTTGGTTTCTCAAACTGAAAAAGCTAAACTTAACATGTCTTAAATTAGATAAGTAATTATAAAGTCTTTATAAAATCTTCTGGAATATGACCTTACATATCAGGATCATTCAAGTTATATAGCTAGGCAAATCATTCCAAACAAATTGGTATTTATCTTTCCTGCCCTCATGATAGAGGCTGAAGAGACAAGAGAGGAATTAATCATCAATAACTTCTGAGCCAGGCACGGTGGCTCGTGCTTGTAAGCTTCAGCCTATGAAGCGGCCGGGGCCAGGGATCGCGGTTCGAGTCCCGCCTGGGGCCCGTAGTGAGACCTGGTTCCAAAAAAACAGCTGGGCGTGGTGGCGCACGCCTGTAATCCCAGCTACCTGGGAAGCTGAGGCTGGGGATGGCTTGAGTCCGTGGTACCCCGGGCAACGAGAGCCTGCGGTTCCACAGGCAAAAATAGCGAGACCTAGTCTCAAAAAAAAAAAACAAACAAAAAATAACTTCTGAACATCTCATGCGTGTGTGTGTATATATATATATATATATGTGTGTGTGTGTGTGTGGAAATTCAATGTAGCTCTTATATATAGATGTATATGAGCTACATTGAATTTCTACATATATTTTATATATATACACACAAGATGTTCAGAAGTATATGAGCTATATATGAATTTCTACATATATATACACACACACGAGATGTTCAGAACTTCAGAGGTATCTATATATAGATATATATGAGCTACATTGAATTTCTACATTTTAAATATTTTAGTTTGTCCTTCCTGATAGGATACATACAGCTTTGTTCTGTCCACTTGGGCAACCTCTAGTACTTTATGCTTCTTTTGTGGTGTTCAGTCCTCCCAAAACCTATAGCACCAACTGCTAAGATCTGAGCAAGACCTTTGGGAACACCTTTAAATAATAGGAACCTCCAGGTACCTTGATGGCACATTTTAAATATGCCCATTTCTTATATTACAGATTTACTCAACATAGTCAATTTATTGAAACCCAAAGACAAAGAGCAGATGAATCATTGTGGTAGGGACACATTATGGGCAGAAAAACAAAAATGATCAGTGACATCTGAAACAAAGGAGACCTGAGGACATATAAGTGACATCTTTGAAGAACTGAAAGAAGAAATACAAGGTCAACATAGATGTCTGCAGCCAACAAAAATACCCCTCAAACACAAAAATATATTCTCTGACAGATAAAAGCTGAGAGAATTCATTGTTAGAAAAAGGATGCTGTGGAAGAAATGCAAGAAGTGCTAAAGAGAATTTAACTTAAAATTTTTGGAAAATGTAAAAAGCAGTAATAATGAAGTATTGTGGGAGACAGAAGATAGTCTAGAAATAACTACAAATACACATGATCAGTTGATAGCCAATCAAGAAGCCAACTCAATCTAATGGGTGAAAGAAAATCTTTTAATATAAATGTTGCTGGAACAACTGGATATCCACGTTGAAATAAAATAAACCTCATTCTTTACACAAAAATTCAAAATGGATCATGGACATAAGTGTAAAATTCCAAACCATAAATGTAAAACATAAAACCATTAAAGATGGATTATAAGTGATCCAGCTTATAGGTGAACCACTTACAATGGGTGACTTCTAGTATGGGTAGCCTGTGATCAACTATAGATGTGAGATACCAAACCATAAAACTTCTAGAAAAAAATGTTTTTTGTGACTTTGGGTCATACCATAAAACGAAAAATGATAAGGTGGACTTTATCAAAATTTAAGCTTCTGCTTATCCCAAATGATCCCAGTAAAAAAAAACAAGTCAGTCTGCCTACCCCACACCCTCCAAAATCATCATCAAGGGACTTGTATCCAAAAATCACAGAATAAAAACTATAATTTTAAAAATTCAATTTTAAAATAGGAAAGAATATGAAAGACATTTCATGAAGACATACAAATGTTAAGATAAGCTTATTAAAAGTACTCAATATCATTAATGATCAGGGAAATATAATATAAATTAAAATCCTGGGGTTATTTCACACTTACTGAAATGAAGAATATAAAAAATACAACAGTAAGTACAGAAAAAGATATGAAACAAATGGAACTCTTATACATTGTTGATGGGACTATAAAGTGATAAAACTGTGGAGAATAGGGAAATAGTTTCTTAAAAACTTAAACTTACAAAGGTCTCATCTCAACAATAATCACAAAAAAAAAATGAACAAAAGTGCTAGGTAGATATTTGCAAAAGAAGACATGCAGAGAATTGGTTGGCATAAGAAAAAAGACTCAATATCACTTTTCAGAGAAGTGAAAATCAAAACCACAATGAGATACCATTTCATCCTAGTGAGAATGGTCCATATAAAAGATAATAAAAAATAACCCAGAAACAAATGTTGATGAGGGTGGGAATGCAGACTGGTCCAGCCTTATGGAAAACAGTGTGTGGGACCCTCAAAATATTAAAAATAGATATGTCAATTGATCCATATGTCCCTATTTCAAAGGGTAGATGCATCCTATATTCACTGCAGCACTATTTACAATCAACAAGTTATGGAAATAAGCTATAAGTAACCTATAAATAAGTGCCCAGTGATATTGCAGTGGATTTAGAAGATGTGATATACACACACAATGGAAGAATATTCAGCTATTAAAAAAAAAAAAAGAACATTTGCCATTTGTGACAACATAGAACTGGAAGGAATTATGCTCAGTGAAATAAATGAGAAGGAAGAAAACAGCAGATATTTCACTCACGTGGAAGATAGATATGAAAGAACTAATAAAACTAAATCATAGTAAACCCTAGAAATATGTCTGTAGAACTGAGGCTAAAGAGGAGGAAGAGGATGGGGTTAGGAACCAGGAACCAGGTATGGGGGGTGAGAGGAGTGGGCCCAGTGGGCAATGGTACAGAACTGTGGATGCTTTGGTGACGGGTGTGGGGACATGCATCTAAGGTTTAATTTGCTAAATGCTATACAGTGTTGTAAATCAATATTACTCAACTAATAAATTTTAAAAACTGTTAACAAAAAAAGTACACTTACAATATGACTCAGCAATTTTCTACTCTTAGGTATTTATCCAAGAGAAATGAAAACATCTATCTGCAAAACAAAAACCAATAATCTTACATAAGAATATACATAGCAGCCTTATTCACAATTGCTCCAAGTGGGAAACAACTTGGAAATCTTTCAAAAGAATGAAATTGTGGTATGTTTGTATAAA
Organism: Uropsilus gracilis; assembly: GCA_004024945.1. Classification (NCBI taxonomy): domain Eukaryota; kingdom Metazoa; phylum Chordata; class Mammalia; order Eulipotyphla; family Talpidae; genus Uropsilus; species Uropsilus gracilis. The sequence goes on along the minus strand of PVHY01003124.1, from coordinate 109,704 downwards.
AGAAATACTACTTAGTAATAAAGAATAATTTACCAATACATACAATATTACAGATGTATCAATGACAAGTGAAAAGAAGCCCAATGCAAAAGGCACACTGTATTATTCCACTCATAAATTCGAAGGCATGCAAAATTAACTTTCAGTGATAAAAATCAGCAAAAATAATTAGAGTAGGTAGGAGGAATGATTTGAAAGCACAAGGTAATTTTCTGGGTTAGTTCTAGTGTTCTAGATCTACTTTTAGTTGACTAACACACATGTATACAGTTGTCAAAACATCAAACTGAATTTAGGATGTGTGCATTTAACGATATATAGATTTCCATAAATCAGTTTAAAATAAAGGGGAAGGAAAGATTCCTGATTCAAAAGCACATGTTCCCCTCCCTTTATTGACTTATCTGTTCTCAATGACATCTTTGGGCTCAAATCTGCTCAGGGCTAACTGCTCAATTATGGAAGTTAAAGGATACACAATACAGTGTCCCAAAGAAATAGATTTTAGATCTGTGAAGCAGTTTTGGGTTAGTGAGCAAGCATTTGATCATTGTAAGGCACTGACTTGTATGATTGTGATTTTAACACGAATAAGTAGTACAACACTTACTCTGGTCTATCACTAGTCAAAATAATAGGGAAAATTAACTCTTCAAAAGCATGTAGATTGTCACTCTTCTTTATTAAGCCCATCCTTTGCTATGTACTGCTACTGTCTGTACAACACTCAAAACCAGTTGCAGGATTTTTAGATACAAAAGCATTTCCTACCCCAAACCGACATTATTTCCAAAGCAGGTCATGCTTCCTCCCCTTTTAGAAAACTCTTTAGTATTTGTCCTAGTTATATACAAATGAACCACAAGACAGGGTCATATGGTAGGAATTTATTAACAAGCAAACAACTTTGTTCATACCAGGAAGGCCAGCAAGTAGATTATAAATAACTTGAGAGCAGGTGCAATAACTAACAATTCAGGCATTCCATCAGAATTGTCCACTGTCCAAGGAGTGGGCTGTCATTATGATGTACTCTGAGAAAAGGTGATCTGCTAAGATGGGAGTACACCGAGGGATATCCCTACAAGAGGAGGCTGAATTCAATTAGTGTTGCTTTTGGATGGGTTCTTAAGAAAATTTAGGATGAATCTATGTGTGTTTGCTCACTCTTCAGGAATCCCAACTGGACTAACTGGTTCCAGAGTCAGAGCCTCACCAAACAGCCCCAGATTCACAACTCTGAGAAATAGCCACTGCATGTGGCTGAAGCTGAAAATAGGCTGAAGTAGCAGCTAGGCCATGGCTTTGTTTTATGCACAGAAACCAGTTTTAGCCATCAGAGGGAAATATAAAATCTGTGAAAACAGTAAAACTAATAATTAGTTTCTATTTCTATAATCACCTACCAAATTTCTACCCTGAAACAAACTTGAGTACTCTGTGGCAAAAGGCAGGCAACTTGAAGGGTGAGTACCAAATTTTCAAGTCAGTGAGGAGGGACATAAAGGTGCCAAGTAAGACACCAAGTCAGGAAACGTTATTTTGCGCATATGAATTTATCAACTCAAAATAGGTTAAGACTGGTATTGGAAACCCGGGGCTTCTTCTTGACTCTCATTAAAATGCTAGAGTAGCTCAAAAGTCTTGAGAAAAAAGCGTACCTTGAATCATCCTTAGTAAAAATATCTGAGCTTAACAAAAACGTGCGTGCCTGTGACAGTTTATGGAGTCGCGGCAGGGTCTGGGGCTCATGGTTGGAGTCCCGCCCAGGGCAACGCAGCAAGACCTAGTCCCAAAAAATAGCTGGGCGTGGTGGTGTGCACCTGTAATCCTAGCTACCTGGGAAGCTGAGGCTGGGGATTGCTTGAGTCCGTGGTACCATTAGCCTGCGGTTCCACAGGCAAAAACAGCGAGACCTAGTTTCAAAAAAAAAAAAAAAAAAAAAAACAACTTACTTTGAACAGAAGAAAATGTCATTGAGTTCTAGGACAATCTAAAGTTGGAAATCCCCTACCCAGTCTATATAAATTTAGAAGACATTTGGTAAAGCAGTGTGCTGGTATAGTAATCAAAATGTATATCTAGGTCTGCCATCCACCTTGGGTCATATGTTAAGTCCCTATGTAGAATAAGGGGCTAGAATTTCAGACAACCAAGAGAGGCCCTGTTTACTGTACTTCAGTGCTTGGAACAGTGCCTGACACTGTAGGTGTCAACAGAAATAACCTAGGTTTGAATCTTTATTCTATCACAGAAAGATGACCACAGGGAAATTATCTATGTTGAGCTTCCATTTTATTGATAGATATAATTCAGGAGTGTTGATTTTAAAGATGGACATGACACATTTAATAAACACTAAGTTAACCACCATCATGACACCCTAGTTTTTTACATTTAAGAACTTAAAGGACATATAAACTTTGTCATGACACCTTTTGTGATGTTCAGAGAATGTTCTTCATGATCTGATTGCTAATCTATAGGGTTAAGTCCCCAAGAGCCATATTTGTACTGATGATCCACTTTCATGGTTGGTTACCTATGTATCTAGAACAGTTAACATTTAATACATAGAACTATGGGCTAGCTGGCAGGAAACACCGCTATTAGAATAATGTGGATGTACAGCTGGTGGATGTGCCAGTTTAGGAGTACAAAATGGCTTTTTTCTGGATCCACTCTTATCCTGCCTTTGGGGGTCTAGAAGAAAGCTCTACATCCTTAGTTCTCGCCTAATTTAACAGTAGTGTGCTTATTTGTAACTAGGCTTTGTTTTCCTCTTTTCTTTAATCCTCACATTTCTATAAACACATTAAAGCATGACAGCATGAACAGTGATCAGATCAGCACAGCCCTGTCCTACTCTCCATGAGCATTCTTCTCATTTATAAATAGAATAGCATCTGCTTTGTCTTAGACTGCTTAGAAGACAGGTAATATAAATAAGGCATGTGGCAAGAAGCACTCAACAAATTATACATCTTACTAGTATTCCCATTTTACAAAATGGGAAACTGTGACTGAGAAATATTAATATTCTTCCCATTACAAAACACTGGGAATAAAAATATAATCCAGTCTTATCCAAGATTACGAAAGGATGAATTTAACAGTCATAAACTTGCTAACTCTCAAGTGCTCTGAACTTTTAATGACAGCTTTGCTTATAACCATTCAACTACCTCTGCTCAGCCTCTTTCTCAGATGGATTTCTCTTGCTTGGCAAGACTACATTGAGGTGAACATTCTACTTTACCTCTAAGTTCTACAGTTGTTTTGATTTTGTGAATTGTTTTCTTCCTCCACTACATACCATTTATCAAAAAACTGACAAGCTAGACTCCTTGGAAGCACCATTTCACAAAATTCACTCAGACAATTTTAACAAAGTGGTCCTTTCCTGACTGAGCTTGTGGATTTGCCAGTCCTTTTGCCCCTTGTGGCCTACCGTTCATCTGTACTTCCTCTTTGAAAATTATCAAAATGTGTAGATCAAGTCTCAACACTGCAGTTCTCAAACTGAAATGCATAATCTGGAATGGGGTGGAAATAGAGCTTTGAAAATGAATGCCAAAGATACAAACCCAAACAATTAAATCATCTGTAAATCTTAATGGGGTGGAACCTGGGGTTTAGTTTTGGTTTTTTAACCTTCTCACTAATTTCAGAACATGTCAGAACATTTTTACAACCCAAGACTAACTCAAGTTAGAAAATATGCCCTAACTACAATTTTTCTTTAACCCATATTTGAAAACAATGCAAATTAACTGCCAACATCTCATAATTGATATATTTCACATAAAATGGGTTTCACTGGCTCCACTCAGAACCCATTTAGCCAAGGGTAGTCTATTAAAATATTACCCAGCTCTTTCAGACATCTTAATTTGAGATCCCTATAATACTCTGCCAGTAAAGTTGAGCTTTTGGCATCATTAGATATGCTACATAGAAATGCAAGATAGATTTGTATGCTAATTGTTTCCTATGAAAATGGACCTTGATAAACGTATATATGGTTTAAGGATAGTCTGAAAAATTTTTGAAAGGACCTGTTACCTCTCTCACCTAAGATATTATTGCTTAAAGACCAAAAGTTGCCTTTGAAATTGGATTTAATTCCACAGGACGCAAAAATTAACTCAGCTTGTCGTATTTATTCCTACAATAGGTACTGAAAATTTTCAGTTGAGATTTCCCAATAGGTTATTTTATCTTGGGTCAATGAATAGCAAATTCCTTTAAACCAAAAAACATGAACTTTATAACCAAAGAAATCTATCTAAAGTATCTCAGGTAAACACTCTGTTTTTGAAGGAGGCAAGATTTCCCTGCAAAGCTATTTATCTTCTAAAACTCCCCTAGGTCATTCAGTTCCAGGGAGAAAAGCTGAGAACAAATGGATAACAGCTATACTGTGCATTATTATAAAACAAATCCGGAAGCAATTCCCAGTAGACTATTTTAAGTTCTTTACATTGGAAATCCACTGAACAAATAAGTAGACCAAAAACTGCAACTGGGCAGTTTATCAAATCAAGTGGTGCAGAATCTTTTACTCTCAGTCAAGGACTGTCCCAATCAGGAAGATAGAAGGCTCTTCTATCCAGGGCTGGGTTCCTTTGATTAGGCAAAAACACAGGGTCACATTACTTGTGAACACTATAACAAAACCACCTCTCCTGGTAACTAAATGCTAGGTCATTCTGAAACTAGACGGATGTCAAAGAGGTAGTGCTATGTTGTTAAACTCCCAGACAGAAGAAAGTTTGAATTCCAGATGGAAGAAATTGTGAATCATGAGTTATTTTACATCATTGGACCTTATTATTTCATAGAACAATTTTTACACCATTTGCTTTAGATGGTTAAAGTGCTTGAAGATAGTGATGAATCAATTTTTATAATTATAGATTGTCCTAAAATCTGGATGTGGCTAGAATGTCAATGACAAAGATGTCCAACTTCGGGGCCTTAAGACAACTCTTTTTCCATCTTTATGGATATATGGGCTTCTAAGAGTGAGTTAAATGGAAGTAATGTGAAGAAATTTTGAAGTTAATTGAGAATGACTTTTTAAAAGATTCTTATCTTTAAAAAGTTGTCAGAATCTACTGAAGATCAAATATCTATTACTGTTACAACACAGATAGCAATCTAAAGTCAACCTTCATGACACAAATTGGAAAGCTTTCAGAAAATGCTCTGAATGCTTCATTAACCAAGTTAATTGCTGGGGATGGTCTCATTCACAGTTCCCTGCAAAGAAACTGAAACAAATCTTGACATTTTATATTAAGTAGGAACAGTGAATAAGGCACAAATTGCAGGTGACTGTTAGGCCATCAACTTTTTTTTTTTAAAAACTATAAAAATAAACATAAGTAACTAATGGAATAACAAAATAAAAGTTTATTTTATTAGAATTAGGAATGTTCTTTCCCTCTGGGCAACCTGAACAGTCCAGTTACAATGAAAATCTAAGAACAGTTATTTCCACAGCACAGGGTGCTCTATGCACAAAATTACAGGGTTAGGAGCATTTAATCAATTTACTGATCTGATTGTCTCACCAACCCACCCCCTCCCATCCCCCAAGTGCTCTATACCCGGATTTGTACTCAAAAGAATGTTACATTGTCCTTTTCTCTCTTGTACCAATTTCAGTTCTTAGTCATGGCTGAGCCACATTCTACAGGGCAGACTTAACCATGCAAATCAAGTCAGTCTTGGGTCTGTTATGTGTGTATGTATACACATGTGCATTTAATATATTTATTTAAACACACATAAAACACATACAATCTGGGCTGCAGCAAATTAACACAGAATTTAGAATCTGGTGTTATACGCTACTCATTTTACCACTGTGGTGTGTATCCTGAGCTTTGGATCAAAAATTTATTGTAAATCATTGAAAGTACATGTGCTGCTAAATGAATTGTTCAAATGAGGCATGCACTTTTTTCAAAAGACAATGTAACTGCCCTCAAGAAGACAGGGAGCCCCCTGGTGCTTACTGCAAGTAGAGCCCTCTGATAGACTTAGGTGAAATAGGGAAGCAGTCATATAGTATGGCTTGCCTATCCCAATTTAAGTCAATGAAGCTACTAGCAAAGAAAGCTAATTAATTCAGGGAATTCCATCAAATATGGATAGCTTTTAAAAGCTTGGAAGTAGAAAAGGCTAATTTAACTTGATCCATACAAACTAGGGGATGCACCCACAATTGCAATACCCTCAGGTAATATGCCAACACTGAAACTAGAAAGCATATCTAGAAAGCACTGTTCCTCCATGGGTGGGGGCTGATATGAAGTGCACACAGTTTTGAGTATTTGTTGCAAGGGGAGTGTGTAAAGAGGATTTATGACACTCAAACCTAGATACTGCAAGGTTAACTGGTAAAGTTTTTTTTAAAAACACCACACATACACAAAACATTTTAAGGGAGTCACATATATCTAGAGAGCAACTCTGGTTGCTTTTCAAAGTTACCAGGAAAAGGAACTTATTCACACTTTCTTTAAAAAATTTTTTTTTCCTTAGTTTTGATAAATGTCTAAGATTGATGCAGTCATTTGAAACAAAGTGGATGATGGGGAAAGGGGGAGGAGAAGAGAATATGGAAAGAGCAGTGAGTTCAGATGTACACCTGAGGTGGCAAGGAAGGGGAAGATGAAAGTTTCAGGGTAAAGTTGACCCTAAAGCGACAAGTGGTTTAAGGAAGCAGCATAATATACTCAGCAAACATTCACTGACTTTTTGATGGGAAAAGTATAGTTGCAAGTACATCTCATGTAACAATCTTTTCTAAAAGGAAAAGTCGGGTTGATTCAGCAAAGCCTAACTTAGGCAAAAGGCCAGAGGAAAGTGAACCTACTTCCCAATGGAGTAATAAGATGTACAATGCAAGAGCAGACAAAGCTGCCTCACAAATGGTAGACACTCCCTAGGCGCAAGACATTTAAAGGAAGACAAAGAGGTCCTCAGCCAAAACTGGTATTTAATATTAAGACCTCTTAATCTAGTTGCCTAGTTTACTCTGCACTCCTATATAAAACTGACAGGCAAAATACCACAGTCAGATGGCCTAAACAGGTATATATAGTTAATAAAACCACCACCATCCTTTACTTTTAACATAGCTCTTAGTAGAAATTTCATAAAAATGGACATCATAGCTAAATGTATTATTAATTCTCCTATCTGCTGACAATAGAAAAGAAGCAAACTCAGTGATTTCTATTTAAATGCACTAGATGGGAATATCATGTTCTAGGGGTATTTGCCTCCAAACTGAACCCACAGAATACACACAAGCAATTCCGGTATCCGCCATTTTAAATTCACAATCTGAAACTAAGTGAATGGCTATTTATTTATATTTAAAGCTAAAACATTCTATTTGACACCCTCATGTAGAGAAGGGGTGAGAGAAGAGCCTTAACTAAAATCTTAAAAGGCTCCAAGCAGCAATTAAGGGGGGAAATTGCAATGTTTCCTCTGTATGTGATAGGGATCCTAGGGAGCCAGCTGCCCCGTGCATTACATGGGCACACAAAGGCTTCAGTAGATACATGAGGCCATGAAGGGGAATGAGGTTGGGGACTGGGTCATTCTTGAACTGCAGCAACCAAGTTTGCTGTTGCAACCCTTAAGTCATGGCATTAAGTCAGAGCTTGACTTGCCTGTTCCTAATCTAGAGCTGGAAACTCAAGGCATGAGGCCCATGGCCAGCAAGAGACATATAAAACCAAAAAGGGCAAAATTGTCTCAGGAAAGGGAAATCAAAGAGCCCTAGTTAGGACTTCCAGAGGAGCTGTATCAATACATGTCTTTTATCCCAACCCTCAACCCTGGAAAGATAAAGCAAACTGAAAGAAAATGCACAGCAAATAGACATAATCTTGAAGATTTTTAAAGAATAAATATTTTTTGTAATTAAACATTATGCAAACACGTGCCACGCTTGCTTTGTCCATGCATATGCGCTATATACAATTTTGAAAAATACTGTGTTGTCCTCTTGTTTTAAAAGTCATATACAAAGTTTTTTTGTTTTTGTTTGTTTAATCCTCTTGCTGCCTATACCCCCCGCCCAGCTTCCCCATCACAAGAATTTTCTTTACAAGGAACTAGTAATCATTCACTCATGACCTTCAGGTATGAGAGAAAGAGAGTCAGCCTATGTGTGTGGGTGTATTTGTATGTGTATGGGAGGAAGGAGAAGAGATCCTTTACCAAAGTACAACAAAATAGCTGATTTGGACATGAAAAGCAGTGTCAAGGAGCTGTTTTAAATTTTAACTGTACTACACTTAGGAAAAAGAAAAAGAAAAAAGGAGTCAGCTTTGAGAATGAAGCTACGTTACAAGTTAAAGTTGGAGGGCTTTTAGTGTGTCTGTCACACTTGTTGGCGGCCTAGAATACTGTTGTACAATGGTTTATCTACCTTTTTTATTACAATATAATTTACTTAAACTTTCCGTTAACAAAACAGAATTCTGGCACTACAGACCAGCGGTGTCAGAATAGGCTTAATGCCTCCTTGTTTGTGTTTGTTTTGTTGTGTTTGTTTTAATTGCATGAGCACTCTAGATGGTAAAGTTTTCAGAGTTCATTTTATGCAGGGCCATTCTCAGTCCTCAATGTACTCCCACAGATCTTTTTCATAGCCTTCATGCACATGCTGTAACAAAACCCTCCGTCGACTCTCACAGTATCTGTAATCAAAAAGAAAAAAAAATTATTAAACAAACAATAAAAAGAAGTATCTGTTTATTGTTCATGGTTCCCTAGTTTATTCCAGATTTGAAACTAAGAACTTATTTTAATAGGCACATTTTTAGATGTAAATATACAGACACATTTAAATTGTTTCTAGTGTTAAAAAGATTTTTTTTAGTTATGATTTCCAATTTTGAAAATTAATTTCAGAACAGTACAATATTATTAGAGATTCCTACAGGTCTTAGAATCCATCTGAATCCTACCCTTTTGTAAACAGTAGACAGTTTCAGTAAGAAGTACTTTCATTATTTACAGATTTATATTTGTGAAATCTTTATTAAATGTACATATAAGGTAGTAGCTTAACTAGTTGGCTAAGGGAAGTTACAATATTGCTTAAGACTAAATTTCCAACTATTCCAAAGGTTTCCACTATTAAAAAGATATTTGTATTTGTCAGCAAACTATTTTGGAAAAAAAGATTCCCACACAGAGATGGCAAACATTTTGAATTCTTAGCTTAAAAGGTACACATTTCTCATAGGACAAATAAATCTCTTGTCAAAAAAAACAAATCTAGTAAAATCTCTAAAAAGTTTGGGTAGCTCACTTGTCAATGGTCAAGAACAGCATCCTATTCCCACCTCTCATCCTAATGGCCACTTGCCCCTTTTAGGCTCTTTCTTCCATGAAAGGCAGCAACTAAACAAAGTATAAGCCAGTGGAATAAATGGCTGATTTTTCTCTGCTATGCTTGACTAGCACTACTATCTGCAAAGTATTCTATGAGAAACATGGTAAGAGTTGTTACTGAATACACTGAACCCAAGTTTCACCATCACCCAATTTCACTGCTAAGGCATAAATATCCTCTGGCAGAAACTTGCACCAGCTGCTCAAAAAAAAATCTCACCTGTACTTATCTTGTACTTTCTGTTTTATATCCTGCAGAGAATCTTGGGAAATATCTCGTTCGAGGTAGCCCGAAAGCACCTCTGTGGCATTCTCTAGATCTGCTTGGTTATTCTGCAAGAGGGAAAAGAATACATAATAAATTTTGGTATTAAAACTTAAAAAAATCGATAAATGATCTGAGCTGTTTTCTTACCTATGAGTATACTCAACACTAATATTTTAATTTTCCTAGGTGGGTTAAGTGTACCTGTAAAGGTCTTTATCACTTTCACCTGTAACAACTTGCTTTCTCTTTTCCAGCACTTAAAAAAGAAATAATTAAAGGACCAAAGATCTACTCACTACCTCTAGAAAAACATCAATGACTATTTGAAAGGACTTAAGCAAAAGTCTTTTGAAATCTTTTGGTTCTGAGAACTGTTAGTTGCTAAAACTCAAAAGGAAACTTAAGAGAGAAAACTGGAAACCCATTCTTGCTTACATCTGTTTGTACCTACTTCATTTTTTTTTTGTGACTCGGTCTCTCTATGTTGCCCAGGGTAGTCCCAAACCCGCAGACTCAAGTGATCCTTAGCCTCAGCCTCTCAGGTCGCTGAGATTACAGGCATGAGCCACCACACCCGACTGTCTGCATCTGCTTTTTTTTGGGAGACTAGGTCTTGCTATTTTTGCCCGTGGAACCACAGACTCAAGCAATCTCCAGCCTCAGCTTCTCCGGAAGCTAGGATTACAGGCGTGTGTCACCACGCCCAGCTGTTTTTTGGGACTAGGTCTTGCTGTGATGCTCCAGGTGGGACTTGAACTGTGATCCCCAGACACCGCCACGACTCCAAAAACTGTCGCTTACAAGGACACGCCACCGTGCCCAGCGCTTGTACCTACTTCTATAAGAGAACACTATATGGAAACTTACAGTGGTATCATTTACTACAGCTAGTTTTATGTACTACCCATTAAAATACCCATTTAACAGGGCTATTATCATCTATGAACATCAAAAGCTTCATACATCTTTATCTTTTCTTTTTTTGAGACTAGGTGTCACAATTTTTGCCTGTGGAACCGCAGGCTCATATTGCCCAGGGTACCACAACGCAAGCAATCCCCAGCCTCAGCTTCCCAGGTAGTTGGATTACAGGCATGAGACACCATGCCCAGCTAATTTTTTGGGATTAGGTCTTGCTATGTTGCCTGGGGTGGGACTGGAACCGCGACCCCCAGTTCCTGCCATGGCTTCCTAGGCTGCCGGTTATAGGCACGCACCACTGTGCCCCAGCTTCATGCATGAATTAATCCACATCCCTACTTGAAAAGTTCTTACTGCATAAAGTTCCCCTGTAATCACTACTTTTCCACAGGTAACCACCATAGTAACTTCTAGTACCATATTAGTTTTGCAAAAATAAAGGCTTTTATTGAGATTTTGTGATGTGCCAGGTACTGATATAAGCAACATACAGTCTACCTTATGTCTCAAAACATCCTAGAAATGTATTACTCCCATTTTAAAAACAAAGGTCAATACAGAAGAGATTAATCTGCTCCATCAACACAGCTATAAAGTGATGAAATAAAGATTCACATTCATAGTGATTCCAAGCCTGCACACTTAAATCAGAGCGCTAAACTAAATAAATTTGACTATACTTTAGGACAAGAAATCCAAATTCTCATATTTCCTAATAAATACTGTTTTTAAGCCACAGTTTCCCAGCAGACAGAAATATTTAAAACTTTATGTATTTTATCTATGAAAGACCAAGGAGTCGTATGATACAGGGTGGTTTCTTCCCCACTTAGTAACTACTCCTACCTCAAAGATAATGGACTGGTTATTCTTTTTGAGGTAGAAAGCGAAGACATAAGTGTACATGAGTGTGGCACGACACTGGCAGAGGACATCAACTGCTTTCTTCAGGAACTGCACCTCAATCCAGGACATGTTGTGCTGTTGCATCTCCTCCATTTTCTGCTTCACCTGAGCATATAGTTTGTGCTCAAAGCGTAGACTTTGCATATGGTTCATATAGCGATTACAGTAGAACAGGTACCTCTGTAGGGCTGCCCTAGATCGCTGTTCATTAAGAAAAATTAAGGGTGTATAATTACAACAAATATATTATGTATATACAAAAATTGATTAGCAGATCTATTGATGAAACAGTAATGGAATTTAGGAATAAACAGATATCCACGGTTACCTTTGTTATTTAGTACTGGTTTACACTTTTCCAGTATGGCAGTCACTAGTCATAAGTGACTACTTAAATTAAAATTAAGAAATTCAGCTCTTCTGTGCTCAATGATTACATATCGTAAGCTGAACAGTGGTAATAAAGAACATTTTCATCATTACAGAAAGAACATTTCATCACAGTTATACTGGTTATCACCATTCTACAATATACAAAATAAAGTGTGAAACAAGCTATAAATATCAATATTATATACAGAGAGGCAATCAGACAACATATAACTTTTTTTTTTGAGACTAGGTCTCACTATTTTTGCCCATGGAACCGCAGGCTCTCTTTGCCCGAGGTACCACAGACTCAAGCAATCCTCAGCCTCAGCTTTCCAGGTAGCTGGGATTACAGGCGTGTGCCACCACATCCAGCTGATTTTTTGGAACTAGGTCTCGCTACGGGCCCCAGGAAGGACTTGAACCGCAATCCCTAGCCCTGGCCACTTCATAGGCAACATATAACTTCTGATAAAATGCAACAAAAAAGTATAACCTATCGGTGCTGTGTCCCTTCCATCCCTTTCCCAAACTGAGTCTAAATAATTGTGTTTCTTAATTACTTTCAGGGGACATGAGGTATTTGAACACCATTGAAGAGTTCAATCAGCAAAATTCACACAGGGAAAACTCTATAGGTCAAAATGATCTCATTTCCTCAAATAAATGGTAAGGGAGAAGAAAAAAGGAATACAGATTAGATGAAACTCAAAATAGCAATCAAATCCAAATTGTGGACATGTGTCAATCTTGATTTGAACCAATTATAAAAGAATACTGAGGTTCATGGGGAGGACACAGAAACACCAGGTAGCTGCTGATATTAACAAAATATGCTTTAAAAAATGTACATAGCTATAAACATAGATACATATCTAATAACGATACTGCAATTATATTAAAAGAATCTGTCTTTGAAAGATAGGTGAAATATTACCAAAGAAACTGATTTCTGGTCTAGATTTGTTTTATATGATTTAAATCACACTGAAAAAATAATTCACATAGGTCTCTTCAATTATATTTAGAGGATATGAAATTCGGATGAACTTTTTAAAAAGTAACCTTGGTATCATAGTACATAATATACAAGAAATTATTAATAAAATATTTGTTAAATGTACCACTATCAAGGGGTTTCTAGCCACACTTATTTCTTTTACTCTCATCACTTAGTCCTTTCCTCATATCTCAGAACCTACAAAAAGCAAAGACATTACTAGGCAGAATAGTAGATATCTCAGAAATAATAACTCTGAACTACTTAATTAGCCAATCATGTGATCCAGTATTACATTAATATTGAGACAGCTCAAAAGACCTACACAAGTATCAAATCAATGCTTATACACTGGAAAATTACATCAATTGTATCTAAAAACATTCCAATTATATCCAATTATTATTACGCATACTAATATATTACTAATCTGAAAATGATGTCACTTATATCTAAAAATGTAGTATGTAGAAATGATCTGCTTGACATTTTATCTCCCCAAAAGGCACTAATATGTAAGTCTGTTAAATTCCCAAGATGAAATAGAAAACAAATTACCATATTAAAATATATGCTAGGGGACTTGAAAGAAAACCCATATTAACACGGTAAATGAGACTAACTTCTAATCAAATGACAGAATCCAAATTGAGAAATGTAATCAGTGACCTGAAAAACACACTGGGAGAAAGAAAACCCTGAAAAAGTGGTAGATAAACTTAGAACAGTGATAGGTAAACGCCTGCCTGCAAGTCAAAGCCAGTCTGTTTTTTATAAAGTTTACTTGGAACACTGTTATACCAGTTCACTTAAAGTCTACAGTTGATTTAGCATTACATGGCAAAACTGTACAGTGGACCACATAATCTATGAAGTTGAAAATATATGGCCCTTCACAGTAAAGTGTGCTGATTCCTGGGGAGATAAGAAACCTCAAATACCCACCACTGGTCAGCACTGTGGCATTAGAAGATTAAGCCAAAAACTTTCCACAACACAGGCACACCTTTTCCAAGGCACTCAAAGTGACATTCCGGGTTCTTTCTAGACTGTGTGTGCTAATCTTTTAGCACTTTTACAACTACCAAACAGCAGTATGGAAAGAGGCCTGTGAGTAAGAAGAGATCAGATGGGCATGCAGTGGCTCACTCCATTCCAGGAAGCATGGCTCCATTAAATAAATAAACAAACAAGGTCACTGTTATAAACTCTTTCCCTGTATACCCAATAGGATCAATAGTTCTAGTTCAGTTTGATAGATATAAACTAGAAAAATAATGCATTCTAGTATCTAGACTCTAGAAGTTAAAAACTGGCTTTTAAATTGCACAGTAACCCACACTTCCCACACAGATCTCAGAAAGGAATTAATTGTACCACCAGCACACAAATAAAGAATGGTGAGGCCAAGGATTAACAATATCTTCTCTGTTGTTAAATACTGTATTTGGCTATATTTAGCAAGACTATTCTTCAAGACAAATGAAAACTAAAAGCCCCCATAGTAATTAGGAAAAATATAATCTAACATAAAATAATATTTTTGTATTGACTCAAAAGAATTATTAAAATTAGAAGAAAATTTCAGGAAAAATGATCATTCTTTTCAATAGGATATAAGATAATCATGACTGCTTAAAAGAGAAGCAGAAAGTCACAAGGAGAAAGGCTAAAATTAAAAAACAACAGAAGGAAATGCAAAGACAAACAGCTAAATTAAAAATGCAGGCGTAGGATCAAGTCCAAATGGGAGGTTGGAAAAAGCATTACAGTTACAAAGGAATTTTAATCAAAATTAGATGGGGTATTATATCTGAAATTAAAGCTTAAGGATACTAGATGGGAGTGGGGTAGAAGTCTCAAATAGCATGGCTTGAACAATTACGAAATTTTAAAATATTTTAGATTTTGACAAAAACATGAAGAAAAAAAATACATTCTATATCATTTGAAGGAGTTTTATAAACAAAAAATAAAAAATCTATTCGGCCTTATATTTGTGAAATGGCACCAAACAGCGTTTACTTAATTGTATAAGGGGAATGAAAAAAATGAGTGAGAGACTGTAACAATAATAAATTCTTGTCAAATGAAATCATGATGCACTGCAGGAGTCAAGGTTTGTAATAGTTAAAATACACAGAAAACTGACAACAAAACTGTCAAATAAATTTTAACCTGACTTTCACTAGTTTGTAGTTTTCTTGGTTTGTTTATAGCTGAACGGAAGTACAAGAGTTTAGACAAATACACAAAACATAAAAAGAACTAAAAGAATTTATAGCTGGGTTTATGTTTATATGTAATGAACACGATTTAAATCATATTAGAATTGTGACCTTTTTAAAAAGGATCACAAATATAAGCACAGAATATAACTTCCCAGTTTAAGAAAAGTGAGACAGAGAACTTTCACTTCTAACAGTATGACAGCCAGTTATGTTCTTTCTTATTTATGTTTTCTTTTTTTTGAGACTAGGTCTCGCTATTTTTGCCCGTGGAACCGCAGGCTCTTGTTGCCTGGGGTACCACGGACTCAAGTAATCCCCAGTCTCAGCTTCCCAGGCAGCTGGGATTACAGGCGTGCACCACCACACCCAGCTATTTTTTTGGAACAAGGTCTCGCTACAGGCCCCAGGAGGGACTCAAACTGCAATCCCTAGCTCCGGCCGCTTCATAGGCTGAAGCTTACAGGCACGAGCCACCGTGCCCGGCCTGTATTTATGTTTTCTAAGAGGAAATAATTTTTTTTTTTTAAGAGACCAGTTCTTGCTATGTTGCCAGGGTAGTCTCGAACCCGTGGACACAAGTGCTTCCTGGCCTCCCGAGTAGCTGGGATTACAGGAACGCGCGCCCAGCCAGAAATAATTTTAAAGAAAAATTTGAAAAATAAAATAGCAAGAAACAGATTATGTTCTGGACTGCATCCTGGCAACATCAATTGAAAGAATATTTTTGGAATATCTAGGGAGTTTCAATATGGAATCGATGAATATAAGGAATTACTGAATTCCAGATTTCTACAATTATGATCGTATTGAGAGGCTGAAAGAAATTCAAAAGCAATTCTGAACATAACCCACATTTATTGTTTGTATCCTTTCTAAGTATTAGAGATTTATTTTCCTATCCATCAATAGGGAGTTCCCCACCTTCTGGAGCAAATTCATTACAAATCAACTCCATTATAATCACCAGGTCTTATTCATGAACAATTTTTTATTCAAAAAAATTAAAGCAAAATAAGTGAGAGACAGCCTATATAAATAGGAGCTATTTAGCCAGGGTTGCTCTCCAAATATCTTGCTGGGCAAGGAAAATCTGGTCACCAAGACTTCTGAACCCTGGAATTGTGCAAGATCACTAGATTAATCAAAAACAAGCAAACAAACCTACAAAATAGGACTATTCCTAATATACACTTTATATAAGGTTTCCTCCCTAAATATACAGAGATACCCAATATTTATCAGAGAGTTTTTCCACAAGTCTTTCAGAATCAGGAAATAATTGAGCATAAATTTCTAAGAAACAGACAACGTACAATGCTGTTCAATGTCAGCAAAAAACAATGTACTTACCTCCTGTGCATCTCTCGCTGCTTTTGCATCATCCTCATTATAGCGGTTACAGTTGTACCTTAAAGTAAATTTAGAGAACTCCATAAAGCCATAAATCAAAAAAAAAACAAAAACAAAAACAAAAACAAAACAAAAAAAAAAACAAAAAAGGAAACAAACCACAGAATTTTAGCCTGGATTTAAGAGATTATCTAGAATGAATATTCTCCTTTACAGAGATAAACTGAGGTATAAATTACCCAGGGTTCTACCACTACAATGACAGAATTATCAGGCTAAAAGGAACAGAAAGTATTGTTCAAATCTAATGAACATCAAGTGTTTTAATCCTTTTTATAAGTGTATTAGTTGTCTATTCAAGAATAAAAAATGCCCTACCTCATTTAGGCCATTTGATATCATCTTGTCTGTATCCATGAGAATACTGTCATTCTAGAACTTTCTTTAAACTTTCAAAAATACTTCCATCAAAATCTAGAACTGATTTTAATTTGCACTTCTCTTTTTTTTTTTTGAGACTAGGTCTCGCTATGTTGCCTGGGGTAGTCCTCCTGATCCCATGGACTCAAGCGATCCTCAGCCTTCCAGGTAGCTGGGATTACAGGCATCCGCCACTGCGCCTGGCTGCTTTTTTGAGACCAGGTCTCACTATGTTGTCAGGGGTAGTCTCGAACCTGTGAACTCAAGCGATCCCTGGGTAACTCAATTTTTTGAAGAAAGAGACCATACCACCTTCTAGGCTGTTACTATGGCCAAAAGCTCCCATTTTTTCATCACTCACCTTCTTCCCAACCAACATCTGGAAAACTTAGGAGATTGTAGTAGACTCTGTGCTATTTGCTTTACATGCTAAAACAGTTTGTAA
Organism: Uropsilus gracilis; assembly: GCA_004024945.1. Lineage (NCBI taxonomy): Eukaryota > Metazoa > Chordata > Mammalia > Eulipotyphla > Talpidae > Uropsilus > Uropsilus gracilis. The sequence goes on along the minus strand of PVHY01003124.1, from coordinate 92,362 downwards.
GTGCCACTGAAAATGGAATGATACACAAATTAAAGAGGGGGAGGAACCTGCTCAGAGTGAAAATGAGTAGGGCTGCTACTTCCCTAGTCCCAGTCATCCGATCTCTTCTTTTATTTCAGCCTATGTTAAGGAGCAACTGATATTTGTTGAGTGCTTATTACATATCATCTATTTAACAACTTTAAATGTACTATCACATTTACTCCTTTCAACCAGCTTGTAAAATATTCTCTTCATTTAGCAGATGAAGAATTAGCTTTAGAGAATAAAAGTAACATGTAAGGTACATAAGTAGTTCCACAGTCTAGAATTAAGCTTACGCATGTTTAATAAGTTTATGCACAGAGGTGTGAGGTCATTGCTTTTAACCAGTGAGTATATTGTTTACATGTGGTAGTGACATTTTCAGAACCTCTTAATGAATTTTTCGAACTAAAGGGGAATCTGTTGAATTTAATTTAAATCTTACTAAATCGGGCCCATTCTCAGTTTGTCAAAATTTAGGATTATAATGGTCTCGACATTCAATGTCTCTCTTTGAGGTTAACCCGAATGTATGCAAGACTTATTTTAGTTTAAGTCACCATTAAAACTGACCAGAAAAACAGAACAGAGCTATACAGGGGGGGGGGGGGGGGGGGGGGGAGAAGATGAGGACATGTCATTCGGCAAACTTTAACATACCCCAATTATGGAAATACAAATTCACTACCTGTACTCCAATAGTCACTCAATTAATTCTAAATACTCCCTCCCTGTAAGTCCACAAATGTCTCAGTCCACACTGAAAAATTTGATGGAATATACAAAACTCTCTGTAACCCATTAACCAAAAAATACCACTTGATTCTGGAATTTCACGTAAAAGTGAAGTTATAAGGTTCACACTGTCATTTTGGAACCAATCACAAAATTTGGAAATTTGGGGTTATATTTTATCTGCTATACCTCATTTTCCACAATTACTCTGAAATAATCAATACTGGATCATTAACCATCTTCAAAACCAAACCATAAATCATTTGGGTAAGAATTCCTTCTTCTGCCACCCTGATACCCCCAGCATGGATTATAATTCTCTTAATAATTACTCAGGTTAGCCCCGGGATTGCTCTTGGTCTCTATTGGTTAACTATTAACATCTTTTCTTCCAATTCTGAGTTTTACTCTGATACCTAAGAATTTTAATGCTACAAAAATAAGTAGGATTCATTTTTAATTTGCAGATGATTGACAGTGCTACTTGGAATAAAACTTTGAGTATTCTGAGGCATTTTCAGATTTAAACAAGAAAGCACAACAAGACTCATTTATAATGTTATCCATGGGTAAAGGTTAAGACACATGCAACATTTTCTGATACCTCTGCTCCAGGGCATCCTTGATTTTTCTATACCATCTGTTTTATACACTTAATAGTTTTCAATGCAGCCATTTAAAATATGAGCTATGATCAGACAACTTATATATAAAAATAGTATCTCTTTATTAAAAGCTTCTTTCTCGTTCATCTCCCTTTCATTAGACTTGTTGAAATTCACTGGGGTGAATTTAGTTTCTGGGAATACACTAAATCCTCCTGTTTGCCTTCTTAAAATCTAGAGCTAAATCCTAAAGATGCTTCTTTGGCTTGGACAGTAGCAACATCACTTTTTTACCATCCACTTAATGTATTCATTTTTACCTGGTTCAGAGAAGTAATCAGAAAAGAAAGTCCCTTTTATTCCTTTTACTAGTGAATATAATCAAAGTTCTGATAAAACTAAAAGGGGAGACTTGCCATCATCTTAAGGTCAGATCCTCTTTATCGTGTCTTGAATCTGCAATTTCTTCTCCTCCTATCCATACTCTACAAAGCAGTCATACTAAGATAATGCACATAATTCAGAATTTTCTCAGTGAAATTACAGATCTAATCCTACTGCTGCCACTTAAAATTCTTCCAATAAGGCAAATTACTTTAAAGTAGTCTACTTTCTCACTCAGAGTTCATGAGGGACCACCAACTTAAATGCCAATAGGGGACAAGTAAGTAACACAAATTACTAGGAAATATTTTCACTTTTACCAGGAAATGAGAGTGCTACTGTTTTCCTCAAAACTCAAGGCACCCTTAGTCTAACCTAAACTTTCTCAAACTGGTAAGAAATGTGCATCAAACAACAGTATTTATCAATTATTAAATATGATCAGTGTACATCATGATACATGTATGTAAATTAAGTTTTAGAAAGTAAAGATTCCATATAAAGGACTAATAATCAATTCCAGGTGATTACTATCAAGCAGGAAACATGGGCTTGTTTCCTATGTTCCACAGAGAAGGTAAAAATCTGGACCATACTGGGCAATTTTCCAATTTTTAACGTTTGGGATAATTTTTTTTTTTTTGTCTGATGGTGTGCAGGGTAAATAAAACATGAATTGCATTTTTCCAAGAGCCTCTTAGTTACTGACAATGTCCAGAGAGTCCTATTACAATGCAACTTCTCTGATAAGTATTTTTATATCACTGTACCTTTGTTAATGCTGCTCTGTTAGCCCAGAGTGTTTTCCAACTAACTCTTAGTCCTCAAAGTTCACAATTGTTATACTTTCTGTGAAGCATGCCTAGTAAACCTCTCTCACTGGGTAGCTTGCATATTCTTCTCTTATAATACTGAACACAACTATTAATTTTTCTGACTCTCAAGTTAGATTTCCAAGAGGTAGAAACCTTATTTATGAAACACGGCACATTATCATATATTTATGTGAACATATTCTTCCCTTCATTTCCCCAACCTACCAGGCAGATCCATGTGGTTCCCAAGGGCCAAGACACACCCAGCAAAACTCTGCTTTACAGTTCTGGTTACGACAGACCATGTGATTACAACCGCCATCCTTCTCAATTGTGACATGGCATTTGGGACATTCCTATGAAGAGAAACTATAAAGTTGGTGTCAATGCTACACTAGAGGTTGTATTACTACCACTGAGGAGAAGCCAGTGCCAGGTTTGGCTGATTTTTAAATACCATCTTTACTGTGATTAATACATGTAAAGCACATAGAACAGTGTCAAATATTTAAAAATACTATTGAAAATGACCTGTAATTATTATTACTGACTTTTACAATGTTCAACAATTAAAGGATTTGTTTCAATGGGGTGGGGGGGACATATATATGTATATTAAATATATACATAGTAAAAACATTTTTATGAGCAGTAAAATATTTTGCTTATGTAAATATATGCTCTAGTATCATCTAGAAATAACTGGGTACTTCCTGTACCCAACACACTGTTCTTAGTGTTTTATATGCATTAACTCATAATGCTTAGTTAGAGTTGTGCTATTTTTATTTCCATTTGTGAAATTAATAAACTAAGGGAGAAATAATAAAGAAACTAGCCCAAGGTCACACAGGCAGCAAATGGTAGAGTCAGGATTCAAACCCTAGCAATTTGGCCTCAAGAATAAGAAAAGTGGGACTGGTAAATCCTTTTTCTGGTTACTGAATTTCCCAACTTTTATTTGCTAAATACTCAAGTTTTACTTTATTTTGTTCTTTTTAGAGACTAGGTCTCATTATGTTGCCCAAAGTAGTCCCAATCCCACGAACTCAAGTGATCCCTAGCCTCAGCCTCCCAGGTAGCTAGGATTACAGGCACGCACCACCATGCCTGGCTGTGTTTTAGAAACTAAGTCATGCTATTGTGCCGTGGGTAGGTCTCAAACCTGCAGACTCAAGCGATTCCTGGCCTCAGTCTCCCAGCACTGGGATTACAAGTGTGTCCCACTGCGCTAGGCAAAATACCCAAGCTTTAAATTCTTCTCATTGTGTTCCATTTATAACTTTGCCATAGAGATCACGGTTTTTCCAAGTTTCTATCATTTCTTTTGCTGCTAGGAAGTCAGATATTATCCTGGAGACCTACTGTTTTTCTTTTGAGGAATCTAAAAATCAAACTTACTCATTATTTAAATGAAAGTATAAATAAGATGCAAAACATGCATTTTTGCAGTATTTGTTTTTGGTATATGTAACTCAAAAAGGGGCGTATTACCCATTATGTTGAAAATTCAGCCTCTGTGAAACAGACTATCTATAAATTACAGTAACTTTAGACCAAGACGTCAATTTTCAATTATATGTTTTAAATAAATAAATTTTAAATCACACACAAGAATTTTATATTTTTTCAAAGACGTAAATCCCAGGTCTAAAGTATCTGTTCATTCTACATTTCTTAGTTTTAACTAACCAAATAATATTAAGCCCTAAAAATGTTAGGATGCCACTGACAATATGTCAACTCATTTAAGGAGGTGGTAATAATAAATAAATAAATAAATAAATAAATAAATAAATAAATAAATAAATAAATAAATAAATAAATAAATAAATAAATAAATAAATAAACAAACAAATAAATAAATTAAATAAATAAATAAATGCATTTGAAACCTCAGTAGAAAAAAGCTTTCAGTTTTATGTCAAAATTAACAAGTAGCTAAATTTGTAACCACAAATTGCCATTTCTTATTAGTAATCTACCCTCAAAACAAATTCAATTATACTGAGGCCTGCACTCCATACCTAACACATCTAAAAGGGTTTAGTTATTTAGGGGTTTCTCCAAGTGCAGAATTAAGGACTATATTTTAATCAGATTACTTAATAAAAATAGAACTGTCCTATTCTGAATACTAGTTTTACATAAGATAGTCAAAGATTCTGGTAGTCTTCAATTTTCAAAAAAGAATGCCTGACTAGGAGAAATTATTAAAAATAACAAAACTGAAAAATTCCTGACATTATAGTCTATTTTCTAAGGCTTTCTTCAGTGACTTAAGTTGTGTTTATTCATAATGAATTAGAGAACACACACAAAAAATTCATTTCAACCATACATTCCTGTACATGGCATTTATTATTCCACTTGGAATACCATACATGGCATTTATTATTCCACTTTTGAGAGAGAAAAATGTATACTATGTCTAAGAGCTTTGGTGGAAAGCAAGGTACTGATGGTGATAAAACTGCACATTGGTTTCATAATTTAAGCACTCTTAATTCTTACTGTACTACGAATGAGAGATAAAACCATACAAAGCCTGAAGTAACTAACCATGGTCAAACAATTCAGCATTCTTTACGGCACATGAAATACAAAAGTGAAATTGAGTAGTTCATCAATACCCTACCACTCATCATGCAAGTCAATTCCTATATGAATAGGATAGTCAAGTATATAAAGGTAGGACACGTATATAATTTTCTGTTAAGAGATTGTGCACACAGCTGGATCTAAATGTTTGCTTATCATGTCATGACAGAAAAGAAAAATCAAGATTACCTTCATTTTTAAGATATTTGTCTAGGGTTAAAGAAGTGGTTCAGAGTCATAAAGAGGTCAAAACCTGAAATTAGTATCATGAACAATAGACTTCAAATAAAAAGTAAAAGATGAAAATTAAGACATTAATGTTATCCTAAAAATTAGGTAGTCTCTTAATATATCATATTTTTTTAGTTTAATGCCAGGTGTATTCTTAAGCCTACTTTAAGTCACTTAAAAAAAAGTTTACTCAGTTATCCTGCTTGAGTCCTTCTATAAAGGATTTCTTTAAAAAGCTAAAACCTGGAGCAAATATGAACAAAGGTAAACTAATAAAACCAAGCTAGATGACGTAAATTCTAACACATTTCTTTAACTAAGGCAGCCAAGAGCAATGAGAGAGCATTTTGAAGTACACAGTAGGAAAGTTAGCAGCTTTTCCTTCTATAGGAAATCAAAGTTTTTGTAATGGAAGAAAACTTCTAAAGTAGAATATTATGCATACACTTCAGTATAAGACTCAATAACACTCAAAGGATTAATAGGCAATCATTCTGATGGGTGGGGGTAATCTGTAATCAAGAAAAATGTAAAGAAAAGTCATAACTAAATAAATTTAACGGCTTTTGCTAAGCTAATGCACCTGTCTTTGTCAGCTTTATTACCAAGAATTTACTGTAGGAAAATACTAACCTTAGTGTTGGCTGCAATCCAATTTGAGGTTTCACTGTCATCATCACATTTTTTAATCCACTTCTTCAACCACTGGAAAACAACAACTGTTAGGATACAACTAAAGACTTAGAAAAAAGGATAGCAAATTGTTTCAACACTTAAATATAGTAAAGCTTAAATGCAAAAGTCAAAGAACAGGGCTCACTTCCTTTTAAAACTAAAGTTCTGTAGTTCTCAGAACCAAATTACAGGAATTACCAGAGAAGCACTTTCTATAGCTAAATGAATGAGAAGTCCGGCTCTGAGGCATGGACATACCCACAGCCAATTATAAGTCTACCATGGGAACTGCCTTCACCAGGGCTATCCAGACAGTAATCAGAAGCTGACTTATTCCAATGCACTGTCTCTGACTACGGTCTCTGCAGTGAAGTAAAATCTATTTGATAATGGATAAATTACAAAATTGTGGGTTATAGTTTCAGTCACAATTCTCAGAGGTGCTGTTTCACATTATTTAAAAATGAAAATGCCAAACTCACCTTACATTTAACAGGATCATGCCAATTTTCTCCACAGTTAAAGCTGGTGATAGAACAGCAATAAAGAATTAAGTCCTATCTACTGTAACAAATCAAGAAATTAGTACATACTTTATAGTTCCTTACTATTTTCATCACTTTTCAGTGACTGGCAAAACAAGGGCCAGAATCCTCCAATCTACTTGACAAGAAATTATTGAGAATTTGGCTTTAGTGACCTAAGTACCCAAATACATGTGAAATAAATGATTCATGAAGGCATGCTTTGATGACAATTTCATAATAAATGACCAAACAACTAAAACTATTAAGACCTCCCCCAAAAAATCAGTTTAGTTATTTCTGCTAGACTCTAATGTATGTATAGTTCCTCCCTATACTCACTCTCTAACTGAAACCAAAGTGAAGTACACTTCACTGATTTGAACGTAAATTTCTATTTTCTTTCAAATTGTATTAGTTTTGTCAAACTTTTACAAAGATATAATTATAATGGGGGGTGGGAGTACTTCACACCACCATACTGTACATGTTTCATTACTGCTCCACCAAAAGTCTAATACCAATGTCCAATTATTTTCCCCTTACTATTCCCTCTTTCCCCTCAGCTGCACCATCCCTCTGGTAATTAAAAGTTTTCAGCCTAATAGTATTTTTGTTGTTTTGCCATTGTTCTTTTGAACTTAAATATCAACCAATACTTCATCAGTATATAGTAAATCTTTTATTTGACTCTTCAAACTCTGACTTTGCAGGATATAATTTAATACTAATGCACAGTAAGCAATATATTGGGAAGCAAACAGGTCACATCTTTGCATGACGAGAATTTCAGTCCAGAAGAGAGAAACTATACCAAAACAAGGTATAAAATAAAAAGAGTATGACTGGCTATTCTCTTAAACTACAGGAAGGTAGGGGGTTGGGAGAAACCCAAAGAGCTTCATATGTATCTATCATGTTTTGTTTAATAAATGAAAAAGTGATTTTGATTAAACCTGGTTGTAGTAACATAAGTATTCATTTTTATTATTCTCTAAACTTTAGTCTGTATTTGAAATGTTTCATGTCAAAAATGTTTTAAAGTATGGAATCCTCTGTTCACAGGGAAAGCTCTGAAACAAAAATGCATATATTATATACACTTAATATGTGAGTTTATGTGGTTTTGGAAATTCCCTGTTAAATCAAAACTGGAATTCAAGTGTTGAATAGTATGCTACAGATTTCTCAGGATTCAGGTTACCAAGAAAGCTGGACTCATAGGAAGATTTAGTAAAGAGAAAAACCCTAGGTATTTTATCTTAACATTTCTTAAGATAATCTGAAAATAGAGCAAGATGTAAAAGAATCAAACATTTAAATACAAAGTCAAGGAAAGCCCAGATCTAAAAGACACATGACAAGCTCTAGTTAAATACACAAGATGAGTTATATTTTTTCCTTAAAAAAAAAAATCTAAAAGCCAGAGAAAAGGAAAATTTGATATAAGATTTGACTTTTAAATCTAATCTTTACTAAAAGAAATAAAATATTTTAAGCCAACATCACCTATCTTACCACCTGAAATAAAGAATTTTTCTATCACTTTACTATCAAGAAGAAACACAAAAGCAAAGTGCACAACTCCAATTTAGGAAATCACTTGTTTACCAAAACTGACGCCCACATTTGCAGCGAACTGGCTTAGCATCAGGATACTGGACTTTCACAACATGGTGGCAATCTGGGGCAGGACACCACTTTAACAGTCGATTGCACTGAAACACAAGACAAAGTTTTTTTAAATGACAGCAAATTAAATTATGATGGAAGATTTCCTAACACATCAAGCAATTATTTATGTTGCTTCCCTAGAGCAAGAGGCAATATGGGTATGGTGACACAAGCATTAAAAATACATCACCAATATTTAGTCTTCTGTATCAATGTTTTCAAATGCAATGTTTTTCAAAGATTATATATTCTGGTTTCATAAAATACATGAACTACTTTTGTTCTACCTAAAAATACCACCAAGAAGAAGAATGAAAGCCAGTTCCTTACCAACAGCAAAGCTCATATTGTATTTCTTCAAAAGAAAACATAACTATCAAGTACTTTTATTAAGGAACAATGTTAACTCAAGTAATACTCCATGCTAGAATTGAAGTACTGACCATCTGAAAAACACCATATTTCTAAAATATGCTATTTTCTAGAATTAGAATACCAAATTACAGTGATGCTCTTATACTGGGGCTAGCTAAGCTCTGTAAAGAGCCCAAAGAGTAAAGACATTTGGTTTCAGGGGCCATGATGACCTCTATAGCAACTAGTCAATTCTGCCACGACAGCACAAAATCAGTCATAGAACAAATGGGCATGAGCATGTTTACACAAATCTTTCTTTACAAGACAAGTCAGTCACAATTTGCCACCCGACAAGTCAGTCACAATTTGCCACCCTCTGCTCTGCTGAAATAAAGATATTTGACAGGAACAAAACTATACCATTCTTTTTAAACAAAGTTTACTACTAATGGAAGCTAAAACAAGCAGAAATAACAGGATTAGTGTGTCAAACATGATTAAATATGACATCATTAGTAATATGCTACAATTCTCTGCTAGGGATAAAGGATTTTTGAAGACTAATATAAAATGATTTTATTATCAAAGTGCACAGTCTATGAAGAGAAACTTATTGATTGGTCTGTCACATTCCTTTGAGAATAGTTATTTTTGTATGCTTCAGAAATAAAACCCACAACTCAAGTTATTGGTGTCTTTTGCTGTGAAGAGAATTTTATATAAAATGAATATTCTTATTAATAAGCAGAATTCCTTTTATCAAAAGGAGAAAAACTTGAATCACTTACCTCTACAAAGCTATTTGTTATTAAATGTTGATACTTTAACTTAACTTTTGAATCTGTGATCAGGCGCCTGAAAGAATAAAAATAACTTAGTAAACTTTTTAGTCAAGAGTGTCCTCTTCATTTATAAAATACCAAAGTCGTTTCTATAAAAACTGTTCTACACTGAAAACACTGAAATGTACAGACACAACCATAAAAGTCCTAGCAAACGTACAATAAATTAATCAAAATAATTTCAAAGTCTCCACAGTTTTATTTTGGTAGATGTTCCTCCTACTTCTTATACTCTGTTCTATTTTTAACCCATTTGTATTACAGTTGGTAATGAATTACCAACCAATTACTATAAAGTCTAGACCCATTTAGTTTTCTGGTATCTTGCTTTAAGATTGAAATTCTCAGTCACCTTCCCTCACAATACCCTCCCAAAAATCAGTATATGAAATAAGATATTGATAGGAATGTTAAAGAATAGATCCAGGTTTTGTTACATAGCTCTGAGGGTGATCCCGGCAATTTATCAGATGTGTTAATTGACTGCAACCTGGCTTTCGCTGTCTAAAATATTGTAATTCATAACAATCTTTAAGACTCACAGGAGCCCATGACAGTGAAGAACCTTGAAGGTTAAAGTTTTATTAGTTTTAATGGTCAACACTCCTGTGAGTGTTTTAAGAAAAGGGTATCAAAGCAGGGTGGGGGGAAAAAACACAAATGAATATCCACTGAAAAGCCAGTAAGAATTTTATCAAACACTCATAGAGCCCATATTTAGAATCTTTTTTAAATAAATAAGGAAATATTATACAATTTGACCTTTTCTAATTGCTTGAGCTTCTTATCCCACCTTCTCCTTCTGTAAGATCCCACCCTATGCTGTGACACTTTAAATCTACTCCTGTCATATCTACAGTCTTTCAAAGGAGTAAGCATCACCTCCAATGCCTTCATTGGAAAGGAAAGCGAAGAATATCATCATGGGGTTCTGGTATGGAACAACCTAGGTTTGAATACTGATTTTACAACTTACTGGCTAAAAACTGAGGATAAATTCTTTGACCTCTCAATTTTTCTACTCTGTAAAACAGAAAGCAAAAATAGTGTTGTGAGACTATACCAGTGCCCAGCAAATAGTAAGCACTCAATAAATATTAGGTGCTGTTTTATTATTATTATTATATTACTTCTCTGAGCCAATATAAAGCTTCTTGCTCATGGCAGCCTCTGATGACTATCCCCTCACATTAGTCTAGTTGTAGACTCCCTCTCAGTTCTCTCAGCACCTATATACCTCTTGTCAAAGATTATATCATAAGTTTAATTAGTTATCTATATAATCATGTTTAAAATCTGCCTATTCTCCTCTCCCAATTAAACAATAAGTTCCATGAAACGACCCCTGTGTCTAGCATACTATCTGGTTTGTAGAAAGTGTTTTCACGCCTGACAATAAGCACAATGAATATGTCACCCAGGACATTAATAAGCTAATTTGTGGTAAGAAACTGCTTTGACAGTGTTATACTTGTAAATTTAGGTTTAAGAAGAGACTCCACTTGTAAAAGTAACATAGAAAGATTATACATTGTATCTCATGTTCAATTCCCATGTCCGGAGAAACTAATGTTAACTTGTCATACAATATTTTGTATAATAAATTATGAACCTGGAAGAGTAAAACCTTAATTCTCTTGACAAAAACATGCTATCATTACTTACACTGGAAATAGTTACACCAACTCTGATAGTGTAAGGCAACTCTCAGTGAAAGTAAACAAAATGACTTTTACTGAATGACTAATATACAAGGTGAACACAATTGTCAGATGCATCTAACCAGCTTTGAGTTCTGGGATAACTAAATATCTTCACAAGTAAGATAACTAGAGAGCTATGATTTGAAACCAAGTGAGTTTCAATACAAGGATTTTTCCCCCCAGTATGCCAAGTAATAAACCATGTCTTACGCTTGTGCAGTACCCTGAACAAGTTGACAGTATTATGATTCGATGTTGAATAAAATTTTTTTCTTAAAAATGTTCTGCTCCATTCCCAGCTCTAGCTGCCCAGGACCAAGGTTACATGAGGTGGTAAAGATCCATATAGGATTAGCCCTGAACAAACATCAGCTTTTGAGAGACAGAGATAAGTGGGGAAAAAAAAAAAAAAACTATTGGAAAATGTGCTTAGAAGCAATTTTGAAAGTGGAATTCAACTTCTCTTTTGCTGGCTGTCAATTTAGAAGTGGTGGTGGGGTCAAGTGAAGTCAGACTGTTTTTGAAGGATGAAAGTTTGCCTTTAGGAACTACACCATATTTGAGTTTAGAGGACCGAATGTAAAAGAAGGTGAGAACATCAAAACACAGCTTAAGGAACTTGCACAAGATCATACAAATGTTAATGAAGGTAGAGGGAAACCTGAGCACAAAGCAGAATTGGTATCAAGAGAACAGAACTGAATGAACCCAAATCATAGATGCCTATTAACCTATAATCTTCTGAACAAGCCTACTGAAGATGAGAAAAATGAGGATTGACAAAGTGAAATAATTTGCTCAAGATATATATAGATAGATGTATGCATGTGTGTGTCTGTGTATACACACACATTATAAATAATGACCCTTACCATAGCTGATTTTGAGGTCCTCTCTCCCTTTCTTAAAAAACTGTATCTCTTCTCTAAGCTATAGTTATAAAAGTGCTAACTGCCTTGGAATTGAGTTTAATGATTTGATGAATATTGTTTCTCCAAGAACAAATCAGGCTACTATTGTACACATACCTTAGGCCTAGGTATAATGATGGGAACCTATTTGTGACACTATAGATGACATGTCCACAAACTGCTGCCTATTAAGCAAATCCTGACAACACGTGTTTATAAATAAAGTTTTGTTGGAACAAAAACACAAACGATTTTCCCCCGACATACAAATTATAGACAAGCATACAGAAAGAAATAAAAACCATCTGTAATTCTATCACTTCAAAGGAATAAACACTCAACATTTTAATAAATCTGGGAATCTTGTCTTCTTTTTTATAAGTATCTGATAAATAATTTTAAAGAGAACTTTTCTATCATAGCTCTATTCACTAACACTTCAGGTATTCTGAGTGCATTAAAATATTTTCAGACCTTTTCAAAATTCTGGACCAATTGCATTACATTTCATTTCCCCCTATTGTTGTAGCTATGTATTGAAGGGTCATGATAATGTGATTAACATTTTCATAATATTTGCTCATGATTTTATTATTAAAAACTTAGCATTTACTGTCATCTAAATTCATCAAATAGCTAATTCTATTATCATGAAAATACATACAAAATTCAACCATTTCTCACTATTTCCTCTGCTATACTGGATCAAACTACCATTCTCTCTCATCTGGACTACTGTAACTGTTTCCTAATTTCCCTAATCCTATTTAGAGTTTCTTTTTTAACACCAACAGAGCAACTCTCTTTTACCATGTCACTACTCTGCTCAAAATCTTCTTGTAACTGTCTTAGAAAAAAAAAGTGAAAGAAAAAAGTGAAAGCCCTTACAATGGCCACTCTGCTTCAGGTACTCCTCCTTAAGTTTAGATCTGCAATTCACAGACAACTTTAAAAATTTAAACTACTCATAATTATTAGTAATTTACTGTATATATACATTGTCTTTTAAGTACCAAATCTTGACAAATTATTATATTTTATATTTCAATGAAGAGGAAATTATTTCAGTATGAATGAATCCCAACTCCTAAGCAAAAGACAGTATAGTACTCTACAGCTTTTGTGCTAAACTGCCTCCTCAGAACACTGTGTTCCAAGCAGTGCTTTTCTGTTTCACTGTGGAGAAATGATGGTGGGCATTGACAATATTCTGAGAGAGAAAAGTCTTAAGTCACATACTATCAGAACAGTCTTCACTGATTGTGAACTGTCATAAAAATAAATACAACATTGGGATAAGTAAAGATTTCTTATGTAGTAATAATCACAAACAGGAAAAAATGATACCACTAAATGGAAACTTTGGTTTATCAAAAGTAATGAAGAAAAAAGGCAAGTCACACAATAGAAGAAATGGTTGACATATATAACAAGAAAGAAAATATTTAAAGAATTCTTGCAAATCAGGCCGGGCACGGTGGCTCATGCTTGTAAGCTTCAGCCTATGAAGCGGCCGGGGCTAGGGATCGTGGTTCGAGTCCCACCTGGGGCCCATAGCCCCAGGGCGTGGTGGTGCGCACCTGTAATCCCAGCTACCTGGGAAGCTGAGGCTGGGGATTGCTTGAGTCTGTGGTACCCTGGGCAACGAAAGCCTGCGGTTCCACAGGCAAAAATAGCGAAACCTAGTCTCAAAAAAAAAAAAAAAAAAAAGATCCAAAAAGAACTCACACAATTCAACAAAAGCAAAACAAAAAATGGGCAGAACTACCTGGAAGCTGTCTAAAGAACTGAAGCATTTAGAGATGAGGAGATCTAACAATAAAGAGGGAAGAAAGCATGTTAGACTATGCTGGTGAACTATGGGTGTTTTGTTGCTGGGTTTGATTTTTACTTTCATGCTTGTTTGTTTTTAACATCCTTGTCTAATTTTCAGCAAGATAGAATTTCTATCCTCAAGTGTGGTGCCACAGCTTTCCTACTACCAAAGCACCCATAATCTACTATGTTCTCTCTCCGTAAAGTTCTCTCTTCCTGCCCCCTCCCTCCCATTACTCCTCCCCTCTGGGTGATCTGGTGATGAGTGCACTATAATGGCACACTTGATGGGGGTATCCAAGTATTATTTCAATTAAAAGTGTTAATTAAAAAAGATAGGCGAGTCAGAAAAAGGAATATCCAAAATATGTTTGTCTTTATTACCTGTCAGGGGAACTGCAAATTAAAACCACAATGAGATAGTCTTCTTTTTTTTTTTTTTTTTTTTTTTTTGAGACTAGGTCTTGCTATTTTTGCCCATAGAACCGCAGGCTCTCGTTGCCCAGGGTACCACAGACTCAAGCAATCTGCCAGCCTCGGCTTCCCAGACAGCTGGGATTACAGGCACGCGCCACCACAGCCAGCTATTTTTTTGGGACTAGGTCTTGCTACAGGCCCCAGGCGGGACTTGAACCACGATCCCTAGCCCCGGCTGCTTCATAGGCTGAAGCTTACAGGCACAAGCCACCATGCCCGGCCCACAATGAGATATCCTTACACACTCACCAGAATGATTAAAATCTGAAAAACCCACAAAACTATAGAGATACATCTGTGGGCAAGGACTAAAGTGGTAATACATTTTTAGGAACAGAGTACAACTACCTTGGAAAACTATTTGTCCATATCAAAGTTAAAAAAATTTTCCTTTAAATATATACATAAGAAATCAGTGGAAAACCACCAAAAAACACAGAGGAATAATTCGGTAGCATTTATGACAGTAGTTAAAATTAAACAACCAAACCAAAAACCTCAAATGACTATCAACAGGAGAATGAAATACTATATAGCAGCTAGTAACAAAAGTCCTAAAATATTTAACAAGTACATATTATGTTAACTGAAGCAGATACATACACACTAAAAGAATACATACTCCATGACTCCATTTAAATAATGCTCAAAAACAAGCAAAATCTAGAGAGGTAGCAAGGTGAGATGGATAGTGTCTGAGAAAGACTACAAGATGAACATTTTGGATACTGGGAAAGCTATACTTTGATCTTGGTGATGGTAAAATAAGTATACTTTTAATGTTAACATATTTCACACACTTTACTGAATGCATTTTAGAAGTTCATAAAAAAGTAAAATCAAAATTAACCATTATAATTCAATGACTTTTATTCCCACTATAAAAGATTAGAATCTCTACTTCACTGACGTGAACATACATATCAAAGTTTAGTCTCTTGCTTCAGACAGTGCAAACCATGACTTCACTTACAGATCCAGGAAGCCTGACAGTTCTATTTGGGAATTTTAAGATACAAATAAAAACTATTATCTGACTTGGATACTTGGACATTCTAGTAGAGTACAAATTTAGAGGACTCTACTTCTTATATTTTACATGTTTTTATTATTTTAAAAGCGCTGTTTTACAACTCTGTGAATAAGTCTACTAACCATCGAAGAATTTATTACAGAACAGAAAAGAATAATGATATGTTTGACACTATAAGGTAATATACCTAAAATAAATTAGGTGGCAGAAGAAATAAAGGTGAAGCATAACACAGAGATGATTTCCTTATCTTATAGTAAGGAGATCAACATACAGAGTTTAAAGTTGAGAAACAGGAAGTAACTAAGAACAACATTTAGGTTATATTACCTATTTTAAAGCAATCTATTATTAAAAAGAGTATTTTTGCCCTTTACAGAGAAATGGAGAATTAAACAAAAGGGGTAAACATTGCCTATACCCAGACCTCAAGACTCTCTTTTTTAAATCTTGTATACTATTTAACAACAACAACAAAAAAAATAGCACATAGCATGATTTTCTTAGAAATGGTGAGATGAAATGTCTTTTTAAAACCCATACATGAAAATAAATCACAGTATATTTTAGGTATACCTAAATAGAATACCAATAGAATACCAATAGAATATTGAACTAGAACATTACAATTCCAGATGTCTGTTAATGTTGTCACTAGTCACAATGAGATTAAACATATTACTTGAAGGTCTTTAAAGACAATATACATACATACATACGTACATTTGTTTACCACTGTCATTCCCTAAGGTTACCAGAAAGGCTATTTATATATATATAAATATGCATATATACCCACATAGTATACATACATATACTATTTTATATATGTATGTGTGTGTATACACACACACATACACATATAAAATAATTAATTAGGACTTATAATGTAAAAAAAACCAACAGCTAGGATGAATACAAATAGATGAATATCAAATTAATTTAGAGAAGTAGTTTTCATTTATCTCCTGAGAATATCAAGGACAAATCTTGGGACAAAGCCAAATTTCTCAAAGAGTATCATTACCTTCCTGTTTTTGGCAGTATAACTATAGCTGGCCAGTATGGAGCCCCCACCTAGCTTAATGATGATTAGCTATGATGATTATCATAGCACAAATGAACACTGAAGCTTACAATTATTGTATGGGTGAAAATAAAGAAGAATGTATTTTTAATTACTTATTTAAGGATACATGTACTAAGTATGTATCCTTTCAGAAGTAATGGAATGAAAGAAGAGTAATCCACTGAATCAGTAAACTTAAGGATTTAAGAGTCTAGCACTGATGGATCAATAAATACCTTCAGTGTAGTGTTTCGAAGATTAGAACAACATATCCGAATGGAAATAGCAAAGGATTTAATCAACATAAATAGGGTTATCAGAAGCTATACAGAGTACAGCCTCAGAAAGAATACAGACAGGAATACGGGCAATTACAATAGTGTATGGTAATGGAGATTTGGGAAAGCTGAAGAGTTCATAGAATGTTTGACTGAACCAAAATGAAATGACGTTGTGAAGAATTGAACAGTGATGAAAATAGGTATAAAACATCATTTAGGAGTCAGCAGCAAATTCCAAGCTAAAAAAAGACAGCCACAATCAGGTTAATGACAGTAGAAACGGAGAGAGAAATGGAAAGATTTAAGCATAATTAAGATGTGGAACTAGGCCGGGCACGGTGGCTGGTGCTTGTAAGCTTCAGCCTATGGAGCGGTTGGGGCTAGGGATCGCAGTTCGAGTCCCGCCTGGGGCCCATAGGGAGACCTGGGCGTGGTGGTGCATGCCTGTCATCCCAGCTACCTGGGAAGCTGAGGCTGGGGATTGCTTGAGTCTGTGGTACCCTGGGCAACGAGAGCCTGCGGTTTCACAGGCAAAAATAGCCAGACCTAGTCTTAAAAAAAAAAAAAAAAAAATGTGGAACTGACAATTTGGTACCGAATGACTACAAAAGATATATACCAATAGATTACAACTATGTGGAGTAAAAGTAAAAATTCCTCTTCATAGTCCCCAATCCCCTGGCTGGGTATTATTATCAAAATTCTCTTTGCATATTTGTTTAAAATTTTGAATTCAGGATGAAAATCCAGAAAGCTTAAGAAATCCTACATAGGACAAACACAAAGAAAACCACATCAAGACATATAATCAAATGTGCTGCAAAGGATCAGCAAATCATGAAAGCAGCTAGTATAAACAACAATGTAATTAAAAAAGCTGACTTATCAGAAACAAAGGAGGCAAGAAGGTAGTGATAAAAATTTTGGATGAAAGGCCAAAGAGTATATACATTTATATAAACAGGTAAACAGTATTATAAAAAGTATGCAAGTTTATACTTCCCATTGTAACATATTCTCAACTCACATTAGCTATCAACTTCTTTAATCCTGACCAATATGAAAAGGAAAAAAGAAAATTTCAAAAAAGTTGAAGTATTTAATTCGGATTTACATCTATTTAACTAGGCACAATAGTAGCTAATGTTTAAGGTCATTAACATTTCTTTCTCTGTGAACTGCTTATTCATGTTCTTTCCATAGAAGCATCTTCTTCCTACTGATTTGTAAGAGTCCTTGTACTAATCACATCTGTTTTTTTGTGTTGGAAGTACCTTTTCCATTTCCCATTTAGCTTTTCCCCCTGCAAAATAAAGTTTCGTAAGAAAAAGCTTTCTAGTATCTCACTGCCCAAATGTTATCACTATTTTATACTGTCTTCCACTATATCTTCCACTATACCAAAGCTGCATTTTGAAAATGCAAATCTTATCATTATAATCTTAATAAAGGCTATCATAAATAAAGATGAAACCAATCACAAATGTCACTTTTTTCATAGTTCGGTATCTATTAATCCCCTACTCTCTGCTCTAGCCACAACAGAACACTCCATAGAGAAATTCGACTTATTTCAAAAAGTCATCTTTTCTTAAAATATTACCCTCTACTCCCTTAAACCAAATGTTTATCCCTTTTGTATTTTTCCCTAAATAAAACCTCCTTAAACATTTCGGTGGAATAATTTGCTTCTTTCTAACCATAGTTTATATATATATATATATATAAAACATTTATATATATAATATATATAAATAAAACTTAAACTTTGTATTTTAGTAATTTATTAATAACAATCCTGTAGGGGAAGGAAATATATCCTATTTTATTCTCCTGTGCATATGTGCTAATAAGTGGGCTTCCAGTAAATGTCTATAGAAAAAGACCAAGATATGTAGTAATGACATTTAAGAATACAAAGATAAAAAGATAAAAGAACACAAGAAATCAAAAAGTATCAAAGTGACAAGATAAAGACCACTGAAAGATGGTACTTTAAAATGATACAAGGATAGCTTAAAACTATAGTATACAAAAGATTTATCAAAATATAAAAACAGTATTAACATACAGTTGACATGTTTTAACAAGCCAAAGTAGGGTGAGATTAATAAAATGGAATCAGCTTTATAAACTATAAGTTTATGGCTAAGTCAATTTGTGGCTTTATTAGTTTTAGAAATTTGCTCATTAAAGCCCATGGCTGTTTGTACTTCTACTACCTCCAAATCCCAGTACTTAAATACAGACATACCTTTCTATAAATGCAATTATTCAGGGCTAAATAAACTGTAAATAATTCAAGCCCTCAACCTGTTTCTCCTCTAAAGTCAGTCAGGTAATCTGAAGTTATGAAAATAACACTGAGTGAAGAATTAAATAACCTGGGATTTTACCTCAGATTAAGAACTGCTTGGTTCTTTAAATTTCTTTCTCCCTTCAAAAGAGAACATTAGACCTGAGGCACACAGCAAGGAAATGGGAAAGGGGTCAAAACTGGCAGAAGAGAATAAGGGATGGGGATGATGCAAGAGAGATCATGGGTGCTATGGGGATAGGAAAACTATGGGGTCTACATATTAAAGGAAAAAATCAAATGTATCTAAAAAAAAAATTTTTTTTTTGAGATTAGGTCTCGCTATTTTTGCCTATGTAACCACAGACTCATGTTGCCCAGGGTACCACAGACTCAAGCAATCCCTAGCCTCAGCTTCCCATGTAGCTAGGACTACAGGCGCATGTCACCACCCCAGCTATTTTTTTTAGGGACTATGTCTCTCCGTGTTGCCAAAGGCAAGATCTGAACCACAATCCCCAGACCCTACCGTGACTCCGTAAGCTATCACTTACAGGAACACACCCGTGCCCGGCTTGTATCTAAAAATTAACAATGGTGTAAGAAAATAAATTTAAATCTGAAGAAAAAAAAAGTGAGAGAAAACCTTCCACAAGATTAATTAGTCAACAAACTAGCAGCAATGGCCCGGAATGCACATGCACAGTGCATAGTGTTCTAATGAAGGCCAAACTCCCCCTGAATAGCTCCCAACTAACAAGTGACCATGAAAAAGGTACCAGAGACCAAACCATTAAGGCATTCCTCTATAGACAATTTTTGCACTGGAATTCTCCAGAGAGCTGCCAGACTCACAGATAACTCACAGTCTGATTTTGTTAATGACTCCTCCTCCTTCCTTCTTTCTCTCCTTTAATAGGCATCAGACCTGCATGAAAGTCTGTTTACGCGTGTTGCTCCTCTTTTCTATCCTGCACTGTTGCTTTGCCATAATTCTCTTTTCCTTATTTTAACTCTGTCATGGCATCCATTTCCTAGATAACCTCAACTGACACACTAACTTACTTACTCTTCTATTTCAAGGCTTAGTGAAATCTAGCTATATACTGTCAACTTTAAAATTGAGAAGGCATTTAGTCATTTAACCATGTTACAAATGGACTTTTACATGACATCAAAGGACACAGGTTAGAAAATCTCTTCAGAACTTAACCATTTTACCTCCCTTAAGGTACACCAAGCAAAAATTAATTTGGTTTAACCAATCAATCAAGTTCAACATGCATAATCTATCAAAAATACTTACATAACTGTGTTGTCATCCACTAAGATATCACAACCATGAGCAGGACATGAAATAGTCTGAAAAAGATTGAAATTAAAACTATGTCTTCACTCAACAAATATTTACTGAATGGATACTTACCATCACCAGATACTCTGTAGGTTCAGAGGATAGTTTAATTAAGATCTTAATGGTGCCCTTTCTACTAAAGCAAATATACATATGCATGTTTATCATCATAAAGTAACTAGGATTGCTAACCCGAATAACTTTTTTTCAGTTCAAATACGAAGAGATCTTACAAAACACCTTAACAAGTTTAAGATGATATATATAAAATGTTGATGCCCATTGAGATAGGCTCTTTAATTAGAATGCCACATTGTAAACAGAAAAAGGCCTCCATTGCCTTTTAATTGTTCTAATTAAAAAACAAATTTCCCTTATGAAATTCACAATCAAGACTGTTGTACCTATTTATGTTTGTGCTATGTTCTAATTTTAACAAAAATTAAAAAACAGCTGTTATCATTACCTGTCCCATGCCTTCCTCCATTATTTTGGTAGTTAAATATTCGCTCCAACACTGCATACAAAACTTATGTCCACATTCAAGGCCAGTGAAATACTGCAACAAAAATAAAACACAGACTTTTAAAAAGACATTACCAGAAAAACCACTATGTACAAGGACTCAATAAGAATATATTAAGTAACATTTATCATAGTGGTTAAATATCAATTTGACAAGATTCAATGAACTCCTACAATGAACTTCCAGGTGGTAAACTATAGACATCAAATATACTGACCAAGAGAAAATGAAGAGATATGCACCTGTTGTAGTATTTATAATTTTTAGGAAAGGCTGGCAAAAAAGTCTGTATTAGACATTAAGAACAACAAAAATAATTCACAGAGTGTGAAAATATAGTCATTATCAGAAGGGAAAGGATTTGAAAGGAAAGGGCAGAGGGGTCAATTTGATAGTGTGAATGACACTAAAACTTTGTTGGTAGGTGCAATGAGGCATATATATAGATATATCTATATCTATATATATGGAGAGAGAGCGGTATATATAGAGGTGCATAGAGTAAAATAAATGCATATACTAATGCATATAGTAAAATAAGGAAAATGTATATAGTAATATAAATCAAAGGGAATATTTTATTTTAAAAAAATCACTATATGTCGTGTCAATAAGCATATAAAAAGGTAGATGCTCAAAGGCCGGGCACGGTGGCTCATGCTTGTAAGCCTCAGCCTATGAAGCGGCCGGGGCTAGGGATCGCGGTTCGAGTCCTGCGAGACCTAGTTCTAAAAAAAAAAAAAAAAAATAGCTGGGCGTGGTGGCGCGCGCCTGTAATCTCAGCTACCTGGGAAGCTGAGGCTGGCGACTGCTTGAGTCTGTGGTACCCCGGGCAATGAGAGCCTGCGGTTCCACAGGCAATAGGAAGACCTAGTCTCAAAACAAAAAAAAAAAAACCAAAAAAAAAAACCCAAAAAGTAGATGCTCAATATCCTTGGATAGAAATGTCAATCAAACCACAATGAGACACTATGTCACATCACTAGGATGGCTATAGTAAGAAAGATAATGTTAGCAGGATATGGAGAAATTAGAACCCTCCTTAACAGCTGGTGGAAAAGTAATTGGTCTAGAACTTTTGGAGAATGCGCTGGTATTTTCTCAAAAGATTAAAGAGAAGTTACCATATGGTCCAGTAATTCCACTCAGGGGTATAATCCCCCAAAATGTAAACATATATCACATAAAAACTAGTACATGAATGCACACGGAAGTATGAACTAGAATAGCTCCAAAGTAGAAACAAGCTAGAGGGCCATAAACTGATAGATAAACAAAATGTGAACTGTTCACAAAATGGAATGACACACTGTTGCATGCTATAACACAGATGAACCCTGAAAACATTATGCTAAGTAAAATAAGTATATTACAAAAGACAACATAGTGTTTCATTACATTTATACAAAAGATCCAGAATATGCAAAAGCTTATAGAAAAACTAGATTAGTGATTGTTTAGGACTGGGAAGTATGAAGTGGGACTATGGAACTTAACTATAAAACGATTCAGGGTTTCTTTATGGAATTACGAAAATGTTCTAAAATTGACTAGCATTGGGTGCACAACTATGCCTATACTAAAAATCACTTTGTTTACCTATTTGAATATGAATGTGTATCAAGCAAGTACTTAAATAATATTGGAAAGACTATATATATATATATATATATATATATATATATATTTTTTTTTTTTTTTTAAAAAGAGACTAGATGTCACTATGTTGTCTGGGGAAGTCCCGAACCCATGGACTCAAGTGATCCCTAGCCTCAGTCAGCCTCCCAGGTAGCTGGGATTACAGGTGCGCACCACCATGCCTGGCAATTTTTTAAAGACTAGATTCTCCCTATGTTGCCTGGGGTAGTGTGGAACCTGTCAACTCAAGCAATCCCTGGCCTCAGTCTCCCAGGGTTGGGATTACAGGTGCGTGCCACCGCACCGGCTTTGAACTGAACTATATTTACCTCTCAATTACTTCTAGGTAACATAGACATGAATTAAAGAGTCCACCTCTTTAATTCATATAGTATATGAAGGTGCCACAAGATAGTCTACTGTTGGACATTCAAACTGCCTATTCTTTTCCCACTAAACTACTACACTGACTATATATCCAACTCTGTGATCATCTGACTGTATCTTAGAATAATTTTACATAACCTCAGCTAATAGGTTTACATATACAATTTGATATATAATTTGATAGATTCTTACCAATCTTTATCCAAAGAGGTTGTAGCAATTTAAAATATACAAGATAAACTGGCTTTTCACACTCATGCCAGCACAATGTATTATCCAACTCCTTGATCTTTTGTCAATCTAAATCAGAAAATGAACTAATAACTTTCTTTTAATTTCTTTTACTATGTGTAAATATTTCAAAAAGCTTTGAGGATGTGTATTTCTTCTTCTATATAATCTATTCACCCATTTTCTATCGGGTTTTTCCAAAATGTTTTAATGGATTTTTTTTTATTGATTTGTTTATAAGCATGAAGAAAATGTTCTCCCAGTTTTAATTCTGAATGTTTGCATTTCATTGCAATCTAGCAGTTGTTTACTTACTAGCACTCTGTATCAATTTAAAAACTTATGACTTCTAAATTAACTAACTTTGACATGAGGCACCAGAGGGAACAATTTATTTCCACTCCACATGGATATTATGTTGAAAATAAGTTCCATCATAACCATCCCTTGTCCTCTACTTTCTCTACCTGAGGTAATCACAAGTGGTTCTAATATCATTTACTGAGTAATCCACCCAATTTGAAATATATCATCTATAATACACTACATTCATTTCATGCATACTGGATTCTCTCACAAGTTGTTTCAGCATGATTTACTGAATAATCCACCTGATTTGAAACTAATTAAAGTCATTTCATGCACACTGGAGTCTATCCTTACCAGCTCCCATAATCTATTCTTTTTGACATTTTTCTATTATCCTTTCCAAATATTCAAGTTACTCTTTCATTTTCTTAGAATTTAAAGTCTTCATATAGATCTTTCACATTTCTGGCAAAGTTTATTCTCAGCTCTTTTATTCCTTCTGTGGGTCTGAAAAGTAGTACTTTTATTCCACTACATTTTCTAATTAGTTGTTAAATGAAATTTCTAATGTTACTTACAAAATTAAATTCAAAGCCAGGACACAAAGTTCTATACTATAGCATATCAACTGTCTAAAAAATGTTTAGAAGCAAAAGTCAGGCAAGGTGGCACGTGCCTGTAATATTAGCTACCTGGGAGGCCAAGGCTAAGGATCACTTAAGTTCATGGGTTTGAGACAACCCCGGGCAATATAGCGAGACCCAGTCTCTAAAAAAAAACAACAGTCTAGAAGCAGGGAAGAAAATACACCAAAGTCCTGAGACTGGATTTATGGTCCAAAGACATGGGAAATAGCAGATTTCAAACATAGCACTATTCAGATTGACAATGATTGTTACTCATTCACAGGAGAAGTGAGGTAAATATATGAGAAATTAGTATTTCTGCCCATTAGGAAGAGAACTGAGAAATAAAGGAATCTATTCTTATTATCCCTATAAGTGAAGATGATATGGTACAAACTGTTGCCAGATCACAAATGGAGAATATTGAATTTCTAAGGTTATTATTATGAGGTGCATTCTGTAACGGACAGATATAATACAGAAATAAATGAACAATTCTAGAGTATTTTATTCTGAACTTAATATATATATCCTCACGTGCTTAAATTTTTTCTCAAGTAAGAATATTTAAGACTCAGCCAGGCACAGTGGCACATGCCTGTAAGCAGCAGCCTTGGAAGCCGCGATGGGAACTGGGGATCATGGTTCAAAGTTCCACCCGGGGCAACATAGCAAGACCTAGTTCTAAAAACTAGCTGGGTGTGGTAGCGCACGCCTGTAATCCCAGCTACCTGGGAAACTGAGGTTGGGATTTGCTTAAATCTGTGGTATCCCGGGCAACGTGAGCCTGCAGTTCCACAGGCAAAAATAATGAGACCTAGTCTCAAAAAGAAAAAAAAAAAAAAGTTTAAGACTCAGACTAAAGGTGACAATGATTACTAAGGGATCACTATAACTAACAGCTCTGTATTTGGGACTTCTCCATGATGAGATAAAAAGAAAGCTTTTCTTTAATAACTTCTTAATAAGTCTCCTAATTATATAATAATATTTAAAAAATAAATCAGAAAAGAAACCACACGTGTAATCAAAGATAAAGCAAAATCATATTTATTTTACTTAAGAGGTGTCATTATCATGGTATATACAGAGTTCCTTCCTGTCTATCTTTCCTCCCCCTCCTTTCCCTTTGATGTATTTGTACCTTTACTAACTTGTGCTTACCTACTTTGTTCTCTGGGCCTTTGGTGATTCAAGAGATCAAATTAATTGTCAAACTTACAGCTATTTGTATTGTAAATATACCTGAACAAGAATATACTAAAATATATGAATTATTAACCTGCCCCCAAAAAAAAAAAAAAAGCAATGATCCTGAAGAAAAAGAACTAAAGGTGAATACATTCTTAGGTTTCATTTATCTTCACCATTTTACATACACAGTAATGTCAAATAGTACTAAGAATACTAAGAATTATCCTTCCTCCTTGTAAAGTTGATTATATACTCTAAAAATATTTTGTTTATAAAAATGAGCAAATAATAAGGGCATTAATTCTCTCACTAAATGAAATGAGTTAGAAAGGAGATGGGGGGGGGGGTCTGTACAGCTTCAGTACAGGTATTTCATGCAGAGCTCTGCAGGTTTGTTCTCTCTCCTGGGCCCCAATGTCCCTCTTTTAACCACACTCTGCCAGATCCTCAATTAGGACAAGAGGCGTTCTAGCTTGATTACCCTCTTTGTATTTATTGGAGCTGTGCTATATGTCATGCACATGTCTATGTTCAATCCAGTTATCAGTTGGGACAGACAGAATAACTCAGAGCCTTGGAACAAAAAGGTCTCCAAGGATCCAAAAAGTTCTACTCAGAAAATGCAGTTGACAGCAAACTGAAGAAGTTTCAGACTTCTAAATGAAATATTTCTCTATCAAACTACGTAAGATGAAGGTTACCAGAAATCATCTGCAAAATTTCCCACTTAACCTGGAAAAACATCCCTTCTAAGCGCACAGAATCATGTTGGTATACTGTACTGGGGTTTACTATGACTATGAAGTATCTGAAACTTGGGGGGAAAATGTAAATTAATAAAAGGCAAGTGTAAGTATTTAAAGAGCAGTGAAAATTAACAAGTAGATATTATACAACATAAGTGAAAAAATGACTTATCCAACTAATAAAGCTATAATGAAGAATGTCAGGTGATAGTAATTCTGAAACTGAAGAGGTTGAAATTATTCTTCTATATTTTCTAAAAACTATGAGAGGTCCTAATTTCATTATATGTATTTCATAACTATTGGCATAGTTTCTGTAACTCTCCAATCCTGTCCCATCAAACACAGTTAAACTTGTTTTTAGACAGTAACTCTTTTTACTGCCTCGAATTCCTTTCCTACCTTCAAGTTAGTGAATCACTCTTCAGCTTATGCAGGCAGAGTGGTTTCCTATCCTTGCTTTTTTTTTGGAGACTAGGTCTAGCTAAGTTGCCTGGGGTTGTTCAGAACCCATGGACTCAAGCGATCCCTAGCCTCAGCCTCCCAGGTTTACAGGCGCCTGCCACCGTGGCCTGGCTTTTTTGAGACCAGGTCTCGCTATGTTGCCTGGGGTAGTCTCGAACCTACGAACTCAAGCTATCCCAGACCTCATGCCTCTCAGCTCTTGGACTACAGGAGCGCACCACCACACCCAGCTGGTTTCCTATCTTTATCACTATTTAAAATAACTTCACAAGGTCATCAGCAAGTTTTTTGTTAATTTCAAATTAAATTTTCAATTATTTTTCTGAAGTTTTTAGTGCTGTTTACCAATTGTGGAAGTGCAATCTCTTCTGTTAGCTTTTGTACAAAGACATTTTCCTGGTTCATCCAACACACCTGAGGTTTAGCTCATATGTCACTTCTATGGAAAGTCCTTCCCGATACAAAAGTGGGTTGGGGATCTCTCTAACAGGTACCCATAGCAGTATATTCTATATTAAAGCAGCATCTTTCTTTCTGAATGTCACTTACTTAACTGTAGCAAAACCAATAAATTATTTGTGGCAGGCATCTTATGTTTTTATTTTCCACTGTGCTTCTAACACTTTAGAACAGTGCTTGATGTACTAGATCAATGAATATCAAGTTCACCATTAGCAAAATTTACACTGCAAATCTCCAGTCATGATTTCCAATTCTAATACGCTAAGACAGACATTAGTAAGTACTCAAAGAAAGCTAAAGAGGATATTTGTAAGCACTTAGCTTCAGTACTCAATTTACATTAAAGACTTAAAATAAGGAGGAGTTGACGCTAAGAGAGCAGGAGAAATGCCAACGAATAAGGAAACCTTGACTAGCCTGGGAAAAATTATTTGGGTCTTAATATTATTTCACAATTTTAAACAGTTTACAATTTTTAACTGTAAACACTATATAAAATGGTAAGGAGAATCTGTTAAAGAAAAATAATGTTCAAAACATAAATTAATATTTAATAGCAGTACTGACTTCTTTTTTAAAAGCTCAGAATATGCTTTAATAACACACATTTCAGGCTGAAGATTTTATAGAGCATCTTATTCAATTCATAAGAGAGATTAGAAAATACTTATAAAAATTTGAGACTTTTCCAAATTCAATGCAGTGCAGTACTTAACCTATTACATTTGTTTAACTTACTGAATTTTTAAATTCTCTAAGAGTTATATAATTACAATAGTAACAAAAATGTGATAGGTAATAATTTATTAGAAAAAGCTTAACTAATAAATTAGAAAATATGAACAAAATAAGTTGTAATTAAGTAAATAAGTAAAATTATTTATTCTACTGAAACACTTTAAAAGGTGAATGAATTCCAATAACTAAATATATTTTTGTTGCAAATATTTTTTCTACAGTTACAATAAAATATGGCCTTCACAGGAAGATTACATTTATTTAAGCTAAGATTTCTTTACTAGACTTAACTCCAAAGCAAATCATCTAAACTCAATAGTCTTAAGGATACTTCTAATTTTCTTTTATTTAACAGAAACATTACTTAATTGATCCTAGTCTTTACTCCAACTCTGTCACCACCTGCTGTATTTAAGAATCTGTTGGAATAAATCTGTACAAAGGAAAATCTTGTTATGAAGTGAATTAGTATTAAAGACATTTTATAAGTATTTTGGGTATTTAAAAACTTAGTTCAAGTCTATCTTAACTTGACAAAAAAATTAATTCTACTCATGCAGTCTACCTATTTTGCAAATCTCCTATGGTGGTAAAATAAATTTGAAAAAGATTTAGATGTGTAATGATAAAATATTGCTTAAAAAAAACAAAATCATGAACAAATAGGGGATAGGAGGGCTGATAATAGGGAGAACAAATTTTTATTCTTTCTCTTTCTTTCCTTATTCTTAATATATTGACGTTACCGCTTTGCTACAATCCCAGACTCCCAGATCTTCCTCTGGGTAAATAATGAAGGTTGATTTACCCTCTGAAATAGAGTCAGTGCTAACCTTAAACTACCAGATACTCACCGAGTTAGGGTAATTCAAGTAGCAGATCTGACAAGGCATATCCTGTGCTGATGACCTTGTATTCATCTGGCGTGTTCGAGACTTTTTACTTGGATTAATTACATGACACTCAGCAAAGAGCTTCTCCAGGTTGCCATCAAAGTACCTGCATTATTTAAACAGAAAGGATGAGAGCCCAGCAATATCACACTGTTAGAGCTCTCCAAAAACCTGATTTTTTAATAGGGAAAAGAAATGAACTGTGAAATACACCAAAAGCATAACCTTTTTGGTTCAGAGGAAATAAGTTGTATGGCTAAAAAAAATGTAGCCAATAATGGAATGTATGTATGAAAACAGATAAGGTTTTGTTGCTATTTTTATTTTGTGTTTATCCTGAAAATTTTATCTACTAGTATTTTAATTAAAATTTATGGATGAAAGTTGTGCTATCTCTATGCTACTTTATTAAGAGTAATGGTATTTTAAAATACTTAGCTACATTTTATACAAATGAATTAACTTAATTTTAGGTAAGCCAGTTAAATATATTAGAGCAAATGAATCACCTACAAAATACTGCTCAACCTACAAATCATGAAATTATTGCATATCTCATTCCACAAAATAGATTTCTTTCTAAATAGTCTTTTGAAACAAATTTTGATTTACTAGAATAGAGGAGAAATAAGGAAACAAAGTGATATCTTTAAATGATTTATATAACAATCAATCCTCATTTTATAAAGTGTCTAAATATACAAAAATAGTTCAATATCTAAGATAACAAGAATATAGTATACCAAGTACTACCTATAGAGTTTAAACTGCAAACGTTTTGACAGCAGATGATTGCAAATACTTAGCACAATATTTCCCATTAATCCAGATGGACATGGGTCCTGGCCTCCTGAAATATCTCATTATTCTAAAGGGGAAAAACAACAGATATAAAAACTTAATCTGTGAAATCAATATAACCAGTAAAAGTATTAATGCAAAAATGGGTCATGACTTTTATACATATATAAC
The DNA here is from genome assembly GCA_004024945.1 of Uropsilus gracilis. Taxonomy (NCBI): domain Eukaryota; kingdom Metazoa; phylum Chordata; class Mammalia; order Eulipotyphla; family Talpidae; genus Uropsilus; species Uropsilus gracilis. The sequence continues at coordinate 62,769 of PVHY01003124.1, read as the reverse complement.
TCAGTATTAGTAAATATATTCTTTACATATAAACAGGAAGTCCTCAAGTTAAAAAAAATAATAACCTAAAAAATTTCAAGTATTTTTATTTTTAATGAAGGACTTATTCAAGTTTGTGTCAAAGTACTTACTATATATACAAAAACCCATTCAAGTGAAAACAAAACATCATTCTTCTAAGACTAATACATATTTTAACCACAGTATGTTTTAATGAGGTAATTAATTTTTTTATCTGAGAAAGATGAAAAATTTTAGCTGAAAAGTAGAAATATGAAGCTAACACTAAAAAATATTCAAGTTCATGGGATAAACTTAAACTTAGGTCATCCAAAATCTGGCTACATGTAACTAGCAACTCCTAATACTTTGGCGAACATCTAGACAGCATTTTATACAATTTACTTTCTTCATCAATATCTTTGCTAATTAATAGGTCTATACTATTTTCATTTCTGTGTATAATTCCACTTTAGGTATGAAACTTTAATTTAATTAATCTACTTTAAACTGAGACATTTAGTGTTCCACATATAAATAATCCCAGATTAAAATGCTCATTCATCTGATACTAAGAGAAATAGCTAGATTTAATCTACATTTCTTTACTAGTGAGGTTAGACATTTTTCTGTAAAGGTCTCAGTACTATTGTTTTCTTATCCACCCACTCTATCTTACTAATATTTTATACATTCAGTATGTAAACAAGAAGAGCAACCTTTTATCCCAAAGCTTGTTTGTTCCCCTTAGTTTCTGACTTGCTTCTCAACATTATTTAGTGGTGTTTTAATTGCCACCTTAATTTTTATGCAGGCAAATTTATCATCCAATCCCACCATTTCATATCAAACTTTGAAAGATCTCCATATACAAAGCATAAAAATGCATTCATGGTTTTAGTTTTTTTCTCAATTTTCCATTAAAACTTCTGATTCACATATAAATTATTTTTGTGTGACACAGAATAAAGCAGGGATTCCATTTCATTTCAACTGCCTGAAACCTATTCTTCCTATCTAGGTCTCAGTTTAAATCTACTTCCTCAGAAAGTATTCCTTGACAGTTCACCACCCACCTATGAGGAAAGGTTCTCCACTACAGTATGTTACTCTTGGTACAGTATTTATCACATTATTAAAACTCTGTAATCACTACTTTGTTTTCTCTTTAGAATATATGCTATGGAGATACTATTGTTGTAGTGCTGGTTTCTGGAAGAATCTGTACACATTCTCAATTTCCTTTTAAAGACCAACTGACTTAAGAGTAATTTTATTTTCTTTTTTTTTTGAGACTAGGTCTCCCTATGTTGCCCTGGATAGTCCCAATCCTGCAGACTCAAGCGATCCCTGGATTCAGCCTCAGCCTCCTAACACTGGAATTGTAGGGTGGGGTGGGGGAGAAGAATATGATATCACACCCAGCTATCAGTAATTTCTTAAAGATAATTGATGTAATCTGAATTCTTTTACTTTTAAAAGACATGTTTCTTAAAGTTAGCATACGATGGAATTTATAACTTTTGATACACAGAACTTGTAAATAATATCTAAGTAAACAAAATGGAAAGTTTAAGAATCCACTCATATTCTTGGGCAGAAAGGCTTAGAAATCTTTTCCTTTAAGTTTCATTTATAAGAAAAACATCATTTAAAAATTTGTTTTTGTTTTAATTTTTATTACCTGGTTTGCTTACCAATGACTCTGCAATGGTTATCTGGAAGATACTAAAATCTAGATTATATCTAAATTTTACTAAATGTAACTTAAAATCAACACAAACCTATTTCTTCATTTGTCAACTTTAAATAACACAGGTTTTCCTTGTATAAGATTCTACAACTGAATCTTTTAGATTTGGTTGGAACATTCTAGAGCCTTTTTTTGGTTGTCATTTTAAATGATTTTTTTCCACTAATTTTACACTTTTTATATTCTGTCAATTTTCTATTAAGAATGATAGCTGCTTGTTATTTCCTAAACTTAGATAGTTCAAATGTTTAATGTACCGCAGAGCTCACTTTTGGCCAGATTTCCCTGAAACCCTTACTATTCTTTATACTGATGTGCTTCCTTCCATGCTCTCTCCATGATCTCTCTCTTTTGTCACTGAAGTTTGATGTTAAAATAATTTTTCATATTTTGTAATTTAAATTCTTTTCCCAACAAACATAAATAGGTTTTTTTCTTCATTCTTGAAGCTTAACAGTTCTAAAGGGTTTGTCTTAGCATTTAGCTTTCTCTTTTGACATGCTATTGATTACTTCAAAAACCTTATGTTATTAAGATTATCTTGCTTGACTTGTACCTAATTTTTGTTAACTTGTCCTCGAAGTTCACCATCTGCAAATTCCTTTTGTCCTTTTCCTACTTTACATATTTCTAATACAGAATCTGCTTTCTTACTATTGCCCATGTAGTTATCACTAAGAGAACAAGACAGTTGTTTTTCTTTCTAATTATGACAGCTTTATCAAAGACCACTACACTCAAGAATATGGGCAGATCCTTAACTCCCCAAACTCTGTACCTATCCACTACCTGGAGGTTCCTTCAGTTTGTTGGCTTTTATGTTCACATTTACACCAAGATGAAGACTGATGCAGTGTGAGGTACTACAATTGAGAACTTTAATTTTTTTTTTTTTTTTTTTGAGACTAGGTCTTGCTATTTTTGCCCATGGAACCTCAGGCTCACGTTGCCCAGGGTACCACAGACTCAAGCAATCTCCAGCCTCAGCTTCCCAGGTAGCTGGGATTACAGGCGTGCACCACCACACCCAGCTATTTTTTTGGAACTAGGTCTCGCTGTGTTGCCCGAGCAGGACTCGAACCGCAATCCCTAGCCCCAGTCGCTTCATAGGCTGAAGCTTACAGGCACGCGTCACTGTGCCCGGCTGAGAACTTTTAATGATTTAACACTGATTTCTATCTCCTTTACTGACACAGGCAAAAAGTTGCAAAGCTTATCCTAGAGCACTGATTCTCTTCCTTCCATTATTTTTAGAAAACCACACAGCTGAAAACAAACAATGGCAGATTTTTCCTCTTGCCTAGTTCTCACTGAGGAAAAGGACACAATATCGTCATGTGGCCTAGATTTTGCTAGATTATGATTCTTAGAGGAGCAATTTGAGAGGTTTCTTAGTGGCGATTACAAATTTTCTCTAAGGTTCTTTCTATTCATTCAATATGCTTATAGAAACATAGGTAAGCAAACTGGTAATCAGTTGGCTTTCCGGGACATGTAATCTTCATTTTTGATTTTACTTAACTACTGAATAGAAATATACCAAATAGTATGAATTAAATTTCAAGGTAGCTACTGGGGATCCATGACTGGCAGGATAGGTAAATGTTTCTTTTTAAATTCCTGAATGATAGTGGTACCAGTATCATTTAAGTATTTAATTTTACCATTAACTTATCTTAGAAGTCAACAGGGTTTCATACTTTATAAAAGACAATTATTGAAGAAGTATTCATTTTCACAACAGAAGCATAAAAGCAGAATTATTAAGCTAATTTAAAGTTACATGATGGGTTGTTCTGTTCTTATTGTAAGAGGTCTACCCTTGTAGACCTTTAATGCGCCCTTAAATATTTTTAAGTCAGTTATCAATTAGTAAAAGCTGGAAAGTGCAAAAATTACCAATACCACATGAAAATAAAAACATATTCATGTATAAGCATACATAACACTTTTACTTCTAAATAACCAAATAATTTCTGCTTCAACATTGTCATATTTGCAATCATTTGATAACTTAATTATAGTTCTAACAAAGCACTAAAAAAGATCTATGATACCAACATCCTTTCTAGGAAGTACCATTTAACTTTCCTTTTGCTCCATTAACAACCTGCTTCTAATGATGCAGCTTTTTTCTACTTTTAGAAAAGATGTATTTAAACAAAAATGTCACAGGCGCAAAGGTGTAACTTAAGTTCATTTAAATTTTATGAATAAAAATTGCCACAATGTTTATAAAAAGCAGAAATAAGTAATCTTCAAAATGGCAGTCTTAAAAAAGTAAAAGAGAACAAGGGAGTATACACATTTGAAAAGAAGACTTTCAGCAGTATTTAAACAGACATCAGTTTCAGTACTTAATTCTCACCTTCTATAGAATGAAGGCAGGAGACACAATTTAGTAGTATTAGCAAGTGACTAAGGAACACTGAAGTAAACAGTTCTCTTCCTTGGAATTCAAGGTGTAGAACAATGTATTTTCATACAAATTAAAAGATTCACTCTATTCTTTTGAAGTAGTCTTTCAAAAGGATGGCTGAAAGCAGATGATAAGGTGACTGACATACACGTTAACCTCCACTGGGTATAGTTCAGAATTTCAGAGAACTGAATTGTCTAAGGATTGAAGGACAGAAATTTTTTTCGAAGGAAGATTTCCGGCCCTACTTAAAAAAATAATCTAATAACTTAAATTTTGGGATTTATACTAATCTAAAAAAAAGGTTCATTCTTCACTATTAATGTATTAGATGTGATTCATAACCAAATAAACATACTAATCATATATATATTTTAAAAGGCAGAATACTACTTAAGATTATAAGATCTTTCCCTTACTGAGGAAACCTCAATGCAATAAAAACAGCATGAAGTAATCTCTTGAACTTGCTTACTGCTAAGCATAAGACCACCTAACAAAGAAGTCACTAAATTAATAATTTCAAGTATCAGTACAAAAATCTTATTACACATTTTTGGAGACACTTCCTATCACTTGCTCCTCCACATTTTATTCTTTTTTGGATCTGAGTCATAGAAAAAAAGAAAGTTATATTATGGAACTAACAACAGGGAAGTAGATATACGATAATTCTGTCTAGGCTTGAATTAGCAAAATCATAATAAAATTATTTCATTTTAGGCTTCTACCTCGATTTATTGAAGAAACAAATTTAAATGTATAAAAGCAAAAGAACAGTAAAACTGAACTCCCACAGAATCAACATTCAGCTTGAACAGTCACTAAATTCTTTGAAATAAGACTTTATTCTACTAAGAACTTTCAAGGATTTTTTTTCCCCCTGAGAGACTAGGTCTTGCTATGTTTCCTGGGGTAGTCTCGAACCTGCGGACTCAAGAGATCCCTGTAGCCTCAGTCTCCTAGAATTGGGATTACATGGGCACACCACTGTTCCTGGCTTCAAGGGCACTTTTAAAAGGTGCTAAATGACAATTCTGCTATTCCCTTCAAAACAGAAAAGAGAACTCTGCACTAGAAACTTCAGAAGGTAAGACTGCTGGTTTTATAGTATGTCCAATTCACATTAAAGATATATGTCTTATTGCACTGGGAATTGTCCGTATCTTCTGACTTGATTATGATTATTTCAACATATCAAGTTCTTCTAATCTCAAATCCCAAGAACTTCACAAGATTGTGGTATCTAAAATAATGTAACTTATTTACAACATGCTCATCCTCCGGCCCAACCTACAAAGTTTTTTTTACTTTTTTTCAAAAGACTACTTGCCCCAAAACAACAAGAATCAATACAATTTTTTAAAAACTATTTACTAATTCAAAAAAAAAAAGAAAGGTAATAAAGATAGTAACTTCTGTGCCCTCTAAGTATGTGCATGCAAACTAAGGCTGCATCCCCTGCTCTGCTCAATGGTCTTTCTTCTGCTACATATGAACAGTGCAATTTGAGTAAATAAAATGAAACAAATGGTGAGAGAACTTTGAGGTAAACAACTATGTAAGAAGATATAAAATTATTAAAAAAAAAATCCTACTTATGATTCATGCAAGTGGGTCTGATTCCAACACAGAGAAAAATGGCTCCTTCTAGTATTTAAATAAAACTATTCTTTTACTATTTTGGTAACAGTTTTCAACATATTTAATGGAAATCTTCAGGTTGTAAAAGCTGCGGGTATAAACTATGCTAAAATTTCACTAAAACAATCAAAATAGAACACAGTATTTACATAGTTCCCTCACATATTCAGCACTATCTGTGGAAACTGTTCTAGTGAGTGGTAATATGAATATCTGAAAGCTAAAGATGGATAGCTTTTTGTAACATAGCATGCTGAAGATGTAAGATATGAAAGGAAACTGTTAGAGAAGTATAGGAACTAGTAACTAGCTTCAAGAAGTCAAAATGACTAAACAGTATGACAAAAATTCAGAGAATAAGGAGATCCACAGGGCATCATACTAACTGTACATGATATAAAGAACTGTATATAGTTGTGTCCATGAGCACAATCCTTGAATGAAATATTGTCATTGTTCTTTAAACTGGTTCAAGATGATTGGGACGTGGAGAGTCTGATGATACCCTAAAGGAATAAGTATAGCCATACAAGAATGAAATGGAAGTATGCAAGGTTTTCATAAGTCAGGTAATACAACTTAGTAGTAGAAGGTCACAAAATGCATTGACATGATAAAAAGTTAGGTTTAGAACAAATGTGACAATAGAAGTGCTTAGGAAGACAGTGAGGAGACATTCTCCCTTTAATGTTATGTGTGAAAAAACAAGTTGAAATTTCACTTTTAAGATTGCTCTTTTCCTACAGTTTTTTATGTATATATGTGTGCTCTTAAATTATTTTTATTGTGAATAAACACAATTCAAGAAAAGTGCATAAACATAAATGAGCTTACAAATTATTATGTAAGAAACAATGGTATATAACCACACTCTACAACAAGAACTAGAACACCGCTAGGAAATTAGAAGTTCTCTAAACATTCCTCTCCATTGGCAAGCTCCTCTTTTTCAAGAGAAAAATCACTATCTCGTTTTTCTTCATTATTTTATCATCTAAATAAGGATCTTTAGTATATTTTAGCTTTGTTCTATTTTTTCCACTTTTGCTGGTTTTTAAATTTCATATAATAGCACCAAATAGGTATACTTTTGGATTTGTTTTTATTTTATTCAATGTGATTTGTAAACCATTCATAGCAGTCTGTGACTTTCAATGTAGATGTGCATATCACTTTGTATTGGGTACACATGAGGAAGTGGATTAATGGATGAAAAATAGGCATGAAAAAACGATACAATTTTCTATGTACATAATTCATATTATCAATGAATACTAATTAGCATCTCTCTTGAGCACATACATTAAACCTTTTTCTTTTTTTGATATAATACCATTAAGATCATCAGTTTAATGTTGACCAAAAGTGGAAATAACAGATATTCATGTCCTGAACTCCATGTAAAAGGGAAAGTTTTTCAACACTTCAGCACAAACTATGATATCTCCTACAGATGTTTTATAGATTTACTAGAAAGTTACCTTTGGTGCCTTCTTTGCTGTTTCTTTTAAAAATCATGAGTGAATACTGACTCTTAACATTCTTCTTGAAATATTTTGACTCATTTGTTCTAGCGGCCAATTATATTGAATTGTTTCAGGTTATGCCAACCTTGCATTTCTGGAATAAATCTCAATTGGGCATAACTGGTTGTTATCCTTAAATAGATGGTAATTTTGTCTTTTTATCAATATGGAAAATCACCAGTCATTGTATGTTCAAATACTGCACATTCTCCTCTTTCTAAGACCACATGAGACTTTGTCATCATTATATACTCTGTATTTCTGAACTTCTCTTGTATAGTCCCGCCTAAGTGCACCTTCTAATGTATGTGCTTAGTGTTTTGATCATATAGCATATAAAACCTCTTTCGCTTTACTCAATCTGCTGTTACTATTAAGTCTGACAATTCTAATACTTGGAATGTGTTAATTAGAAAAATAATTTGAGGCCTTAGGAATCTTTCCCTATGGGACAGAAAAGCTTCTCTGTCAGTGCTTGAGTATATTAACAGTCTGGGACTACCTTAATCTAAGCTCAAGGCCTGAGGTTTTTGATTTTCTAGGGTACCCAAAAGACCTGAACACTGCCTTTAGTGTTGGTTTACTTATTCCTCACACTTGGTAAGGAATACTTCTTCCTTACTCTAACTTTCCCCCATCTAACAAAAGGTCAAAAAAAATCCACAGTTTAGTCTCTTAGGTACCTCTTCTAGATCAGCATATACTGATCTTGGGATGCTTGACCCATTTCTAATTTCAGACTCTCTCAGGTCTTAACTCTCTAATTCCTATTTTACTCATTAATTTTCTTGATTACTTTAAAAGATGTTTTATTTAAAAAAAAAGATGTTTTATTTCATCTAGCATTTCCTACCGTATTTAATGAACACATGGTCCAAATAATCAATTTCCCAAAATCTGTGTTTTTTTTGCCTCAATTCAAACTACACCTTCATATCTCTCCCAGCTGCACTCTGCTTTCAAACAGCTGTCACCATCCTAAGCCAGGTGCACAATTTCCTTTTATCTGGATTAAAAGTTCTCCCATTGGTCCTCCTATTTTTAATTAGGTATCATTATACTAGATATTTTTTCCCCTGTGAAGTATCTTTACATCACATTTCAACTTGGATTATTCTCCATGTAACAGGAAAAAATTCATTTGCTTAGAATTCAAGGTTCTTCCTAATGTCCAATCATTTCCTGTGTATTCATCATGTGCTCCAAACAGTCTAATCTCATCTACTTCCCCTACCACCAATCATTTTCTCAAACTTGCATTCTCCTCCTTGTCCTTCAAAGTTCAATCAAACATAATCTCATCAAGAAGTCCCTTCCCACCTAAGCCAGAAATATTTATGTATTTCCTCAAAACATATCATCTCTAGGTACCTTGGGGGCAGGTGTGTGATACATTGTTATTTATATCTCTTTGTCACCAAATCGCTGCTCAATGTCTTACACACAGGTGTTATTAAAAAAATATTCCTGTAACTTACTGAATAGATAGCAGGGAGATTAGGGACAATCAAATGGATAAAAAACAAAACAAAACATGAAGTTATTAAGTGGTGAAGCAGATTCTATGTTCTTAACCATTATAAGAAGATGGTATGTTTGCAACACTCTATACGTTGTTTCCTGAGAATAACTGAACTGTTTATACAGGAAAAGACCACTATCAATGGAAGGAGAAAACTGTGCTATCACAAATGCCAGGTTTCCGACAGTGCAAATTTATTTTACATGCCAGTAGTTAGTGGTCAAATTCTAGTACCAATTCGGTAAATACATGTTTAAGTCTCAGAATAAATGAGTTTTAAAAATCTACCAAAACAGGCCAATAAGGAGAAGAAATCTGAGCTGATACTTTCTGTTAACACTCTATCAGAGTTTGATTTGTGGAGTTTTGCTCCAAACAGAAATAAGTTTTACATGCATGTCATAAAATTTGTTATGGACAAGAAACCTGGAAATGGCTGAATTTAAAATATTTACTAAACACTGACTCTTATTTGGAGTTGAGTCATACGCTAGGAATGGAAATATGAGTAAGATAGTCTCTGCACAGAGAACTCCAATCTAAATGATAAAATATTAAATCAAATACGTAATTAAGGTGTCAAAGGAGTAGTCATGAGAAATATGAAAAGCTATCTCAGAAGCTGAGTTTTATAAGTCATTTAGCAAAAAAGAAAACAAGCATGGGCCAATGACAGCAGAATTCCAACTGTACATCTTACAGCTACACAGGCTATACTGTCTACACTGATAGCCCAGAAATCTGGTGTCAGACAAAGGAAATATTTGTGTTTTTTGTTTTGTTTTGAGACTAAGTCTTGCTTTGTTGCCTGGGGTACTACGGACTCAAGCGATCCCCAGCCTCAACCTCAAATACCTATATATATATTTTAAATCCTTTGTATTTACTAATAAACTCTCTAGATGAAAACAGTGTAAGAGTGATGTGCCGGGCGCTGTGGCATGCGCCTGTAATTCAAGTGCTGGGAGGCTGGGTCAGAGATTGCTTGAGTCCACAGGTTTGGACTACCACCCACAACATAGCAAGACCTAGGCTAAAACATAGCCAGGTGTGGTGGCGTGCACCTGTAATCCCAGCCACCTGGGAGGCTGAGCCTAGGGATCACTTGAGTCCTCAGATTGAGGACTACACTGGGCTACTCAGTGAAAACTAGCCTCAAAAAAAAAAAAAAAAAAAAAAAAAAAAAAAAAAAAAAAAAAAAAAGGTGATGTAAAGCCCCTCAAAGTTGTTATTTTTTTTTAAAGCAAAGTTGTTATTGATATAAGAAGAAATAGTATCCACAAACCAAGATTGAAATGACTAAGCTGAACACTGTATAAACTGGAAACAGTTGAAGATGACAAATTATAGTATAGATTCAGAAAGAAAAGTAATTTAATGAATTAAAAGTATACTCAAGCAGTTTTTACAGACCAGAGTACATAAAGATAAAGTAGACAAGTAGGGAACTTTTTTTGAAAAAAGTTAGATGATTTGGAAAAAAGATTCAGAAGTTTCAACATGCAACTAACAGGAATTTCAAAGAACATCAAAAGAAGGGAGAAAACAGTAACACTAAAGAAATAACTGATACTTTCCCCAAACCAAAAAATAAGTCCTTTTACTTAAAGAACCCAAATGACTTGTTTTTAGCATCCACCAAAAATTACTGAATATTAAGATTTCTAGAGTATGCAATAATTACCACACATGAAAACTGACTGCCCCCACTCCCAAGAAGAAAATCTGAGAAATGATTAAAGGGTATAGTCTAAAGAAAAAGGGGAAATTTGGATAAAGACATGGAATGCAAGAAGAAGTTAGAAAATTAAAATATATGGATAGTGAAAATGCTTACCATCAAGTTAAAAATTCAAATATCAAATTATTAAGCTGACAGGAGTAGATGAGGAAAAAAAAGTTTTGCTTTATGCAGGGCAAGGATATAAACACTAACTAAATATTAAAAACCTATAGTTTTAAGTATGTTTATGCAAATTTTAAGGTTGATCATTAAAAAAACTGAAATAATTGTGAAATTACTGCAGGGAAAATTTTTGATCAAGTTTACAAAACAACCAAATAGGAAACATTGCAAATACAAAGCACAACTTACAGTAGCAGTATTTGTATACAAATACATTAGTAATCATAAGGCAATACTTATATTAGACAATGCAGCATATGGAAAACTCATTACATGAGAAAAAAGGATCTTATATATTAATTTAAAAACACTATTTAGCCAGTGCAGTGGTGTGCTCCTGTAATCCCAGCATTGGGAGACTGAGGCCAGGGATTGAGTCCATGGGTTCGAGACTACCCCGGGCATAAAAGCAAGATCTAGTCTCTAAAAAATAGCCAGGTGTTTTGACACACACCTGTCATCCCAGCTATCTGGAAGGTTGAGACTAGGGATCACTTGAGTCTGGGGGCTCGGGACTACCCTGGGCAACACAGTGAGACCTAGCCTCTTAAAAAAAGATAAAAATAAAAATAAATAAATAAAAACACTATTTAAAGATTTAGTGGTAACTCAGTAATATATCTTCAGAATATATTAAACAAACAAACAAACATGAAGTTAGAGGGAGGAACTACAGAGTTCATATGCTAGCATTTTTCCCAGAAGTTGTTTAACTTTTTAATTCATACTACAACTTAAGTGGAATATTTAATTGGATAGTGCTTTCAGCAGTATCAGCAGTATGAAAGGACAATGTTTTCTGAGAAATACAAAAATAAGAGACAAACTGTAATTAAATCTAGTTCACTAGAAGATGCAAACAATAAAAAACATGTTCCCTACTAGAGGCATCTTACTAAAAGTAGGAAGTACCACCAATGCTAAGAAAGATGATCAGAACCATGAAAAAAAAAAAGAAATAAAATTCTCATACTAATCAGGAAGCATTTCTTTGGGAAAGCTGTGTTTCTTTTTCTTTTTTTTTTTTTTTGAGACTAGGTCTTGCTTTGTGCCCAGGGTACCACGGACTCAAGTGACCCCCAGTCTCAGCCTCCCAGGTAGCTAAGATAGCTAGGATTACAGGCATGTGCCACCATACCCATTCTCTATTTTTTTGAGACTCTATTTTAGGTCTTGCTATGTTGCCCCGGTGGGTCTCGAACCCACGGACTCAAGCAATTCCTAGCCTCAGCCTAGCGATTTGTAGGCTGTGATTAAAGGCATGCGCCACTGTGCCCAGCCTTGGGAAAGTTGTTCTTAAGAACACAAGCTTTGGAATCCAACAAACTTAAATTTGAGTGCTAACTCCTTATATTACAAAACTGAGATAAATACACTAAGCTCTTGGTTTCTAAAGCAATTAAATGGAATTAATAACTTCAAATTCTATACAGTTGTCAGGAAGAAAAAATCAAATTACAGAGAGCACACTAACCAAAAAGTGCATTTGTTATTATTAAATTGCAACTGGGATACAAGGTGTGTGAATCCTGGTATTATTTCAGCCTGTTATACAAAGTGCTCTCAATTTTAAAGTCAAAAATGGGAAATATTTTCCATTTCTCACAATATTTGAGTTTTCAGTTCCCAACAGCTATTTAAATTTATTAGAATTTGGACTGCAAATTTGAAAATGACAAATAAGACGGATAGACACTATGACCCTACTACTGTAACATGTGCTCTGAATTTCTAATTGAAGACAAAAAGATTGAGAAATGGCAATAATACTGCCATTCTCCAGTCTTAGTAATTTCATCTCTTTTAAAACCAGAAAACTTTTCAGAGAGAAAATATTGAGGAAAAAAAAGTAATCCTGTACTGAAACTAGAGAATCACCTCCAACAGTGGTAATGGTAGACAGGATGCCTTTTTTTTTAACTGAATGTCACTGATATGCCTAATGTAAGTACCACACTTATGGGCAAGAAAATTTTAAGTAACTAAAGACATTATTGTGTCAACATATAAAGTGATTTTTAAAAACAAAAACACTTTGATTAGATCCTCCCCAAACACCTCACTTCCAAAATAAATAAAGAAAGATTAAGTCTGAGTTGCCTTGACACTAAGTTTACTGCAAGTTCACAAATGGGAAAAACAAGACATTAAAGCAATTACTACTTATACATTGGTTTAGTTACATACTGGTATATTAATCACTTCTTTAATTTTTGTAAATTCAATCCAAAGGCTTACTGTGTTACTTTTAAGTCAAGACTGACAATATTGTCCCTTACCTTTCCATTAGCTTCTCTTTATCCCAATTGAAGTGGCTAAGGAGTATTCTTGTGATAGTTGCTGGATTCTAAGGGAAGAAAAAAAGTCATTTTAAGGTAACAGCACTTCATTGACATTCAGTGAATTTTTAGGCTGCATTTAAATTACTACAATACCCCACCCAATTATCCTTTCCTAAAATATTTATTCTCCTAAGAATGTACAAATTTTTAATTTTAAGTTCAAGACTATTACACTAGTATATATCAGGTTTTCTGTAGTATTCTACACCAGAATTCAAAAGACCAAAAATTAGATGAAAAATTACTACATTAAATCAACACTAAAATGAACATTTTTTGCACTTAAGGTTTAACAGAATGTCACATCAGTACACTATTAATAGTAAAATTTCTAGCATCTTAATAAAATTCTAACATCGTATGTATTAAGTAGCTCATAAGAATTCTAATCATTTTTAAGTCAGGAGATACTTTAGACATATTTAATGAAAATGACAATATACCTGTGACATAATAATTTATTGATGTTAAGCTATTTCATTTCTATAAGGACTAGCTAACAAGATGATATACAAACTTTACTGTCCTGTCATTTAATACAATCACAAAAACTTGTATTTTCCATAAAATTAGTGAGCTTACTATATGGATAAAAAATTTGACTTAAAAAGGAATGGGGTCTACAACCTGGACTAAGTCTGACTCACTGAAAAACACTAAAGCTAATTACAATGTCAAAGGTGAACTCAAACCTGAGGATGTTTATTTACTTTTGTATACTGCTATTCCAGTAAACATTTCAAAAAAGGTTTCAATATATGAAACTAATTTTATTTCATCAGGTAGACTACAGTATTAGTTACTAATCTAGTTAAAAAGCAATCTGATATAAAATGTCACAATAAAAATCTCTTATCAATTATCCAACAATACCCTTTTTGTCACAGAATTCATATAAATCCATCCCCAAAAAGTTAAAGATGTAAACAAGGTAACTTTCATCCATCTACTCTCAGGTACATTTTGCTAATTCATCTAGGACTAATTTAATTCTTGGATCCATACTTTTGAGCCCTCTATCAATACAACACTCCAAAAGATACCACAAGCTACAGGAGTTAATAGGTAAAAAGAAACCAATTCACTGATGCTATACTGTATTGTGTTTATTTGTACATAATGTGTGTATTTGACTAGCTCTAAAATTGGAAATGTGAGTCAACAATTCATTTTAAAAAATACATAAACCTCTTAATAAGTAAGTTTTATCAAAAGGATTTGCCTACAACTGAAATAAAGCTTTTCATTTTGATTTAGTGGTATGTATGTAAAATAAGGGAGATAATCCTACCAGTTGGAAGCATTAAGTCCACTAGCATCCACCAGAACTATGAGACTGTAATTCTGTGACATCAACACATAATATTCCCTCCTACAAGACAGAGCTGTTGGGGGAAAATGTTTCAGTAACAGATACTAAAAATCTCAATTTGTGAAGAAAGAAAAGGCAGAGGAGGGGAAAAGCTCTTTCTGATTTGATTTGTACCTTTTTCTATTTGTGTTCAAACTTCAAAAACTGGTCCCAGCTGTAGGCTCCGAAAACATATTTGCTCATCAAAATTTATAATGAAAAATGTGATTTAAAAGACTCCTAGAAGTCCCACCCCCATATTTTTATTTGAAAGGTTAGGGATAGGACCTCCCTAAAATGGACTTATTGCCAAAGGGATTTAGAAAACCAGACCAATATTCTCCCACAATGAAGAAAACAAGGTAACTTCCTTTTCCATTTTCTGTTCATTCTTTCAAAATTTCAGTATAGAAAATACTAATTCAAAAGGACACCTATACTCAGATGTTTACTGCAGCATTACTTACAATAGCCAGGGTATGGAAACAACCCAAATGCCCTAAAACAGACAAATGAATTAGAAAGCTGTGGTATATTTACACAATGGAATACTATTCAGCAATCAAAAAGACAAATTTGATGCATTTATGGTAACATGGACAGACCTAGAAGGAAACATGATAGTGAAAATAAGCCAGAAAGAGAAAGAGAAATTCCAAATGGTCTCATTTATATGTGGGATATAGGGAAAACAAACAATCAAAAGGACCAGTAAAACTTAAAAACTAAAAAAGTCTCAATAGAACAGAAGCATGGGGGGAGGGGGCGATAATGGTGCAATAATTGTGTGTGTGCAATAAATTAAAAAAATTTTCTAATCAAGAAAAAATAAATTGGTCAGCTTTTTGTATGCCTTTCATAACTCAGAATGGCTTTCTATAGTCCTTGATACACAAAACAGAATACATTAGTGTTTTTAAATGTGTTCTACTTTTTAGATAAAATTGTTCTTTCTACTAAAAAAATTTCAGGTATTTACATTTCTTCAACAACATGCATAATTTTAATGGAAGTGCAAAAATTTTCCCAATAGGGTATTACTAAAAAAATAATGATTGTTTCAAAGGCTATAGTCTGCCAGAACTATAAACTAGGGGGCAGAGGACATTTCCCAATACAATTATGTGAATATATTTTGATCACTAAATAAATGCATTCAACAATAGTCATTTATATGTACTGCATATAAGAAAGGTGTGCATCAATCAAGTCCGGAGCTTACCCTCAAGCTACAAAAATGTGGTACACAGCCAAAGTATAGGAGAAGCTTTCAGAACAGAACTGATATAATCAATAACAAGTCCTAGGTCAACCTAAGTAGAAATGGGAAGGGTATAGCTAACAGTGCAAAGGCTATAAAAACTGAACAGATTAAAGGAAACACTGCTATATAAAGCAAGAAAGAACCTCCAGTCATAACCTAACTGGGCTGAACTGTTTATTAAAACAAACAAAAAATCTCCATTCTCTAACTTATTTTAATAGCATACATAACCTAGGTACATAATAATCAAAAGACCCAGGACAGAATCCAAAATTATTAGACATAGTGTGAATACAAAAAAATGACCAATTCTCACAGGAGAAAATCAACAGATGTTGACCTCTTGATAATCCAAATATTAGAATGATCAGACAAAGATTATGAGAGTAGCTATTACAAACATGCTACAAGTAAGGGTGACCACTTAAAAATGAACAAAGCCCTTAGTAAAAAATAAATTTATAAAAAAAAAGAGCCAAATGAAAACCCAGAACTAAAACACAAGGTTTGCTGACTCAATAGTATAAAGGAGAGACGGAGGAGTTAGTGAACTTGAAGATATATCAATAAATCTTAAAAGAATATACATATGCATATATATGAAATAATAGTCTTACTGGGATAATATTAAAAGTTCTCAACCTAGAATTCTTTATTAGTGTAAGTATAGAAAATATCTTAAGCTGAAGGGAAATGCAATGTAACATTAAAGTTTGTGGGATGTACCTAGCATTGTTTGGTGAAAATCTGAGAAGTCACTTTAAGAAAACAAGCAAAATAAAAGAAATAATAAAAAGGATATATAAATGAAATGAAAAATAACAAACCAAAAGCTGGTACTCTGATCAACAGAACTCTAGGAAAGACTACTTAAAATAAAAATTGAGATAAATGACCCAATAATCAGGAATAAAAGAGGGAAATAACATAGTTACACAGTCATTAAAAGGAGAATACTATAAACACCTCTGCCCATTAATTCACAACCTGCAAGAAATGGACCATTTTCTTAAAAACCATAAACTACTAAAATTCACTGAAGAAACATAACAGGAATATTACTATATTTATGTTCAACTGAATATGTAGTTAAAACCTTCTACAAAAAGTCAAGACCCAAATGTTATCACTGGTAAATTCTACCATCACTTTAAGACTAACAAAATATTAATTCTACACAATCTCCTTCAGAAAACAAAAATGATGGAACACTTCCCTTATTCCTAAGATTGGCATCATCCTGATAAAGAAATCAAAGACATAGTAGCCCTCTCATACAGAGGGCACAGTAGGATGCAGGCCAACTGCTCCCCTCAGGGGTTACCCGTGCCAGCCTCCATGCGACTCAGATCTCCCTCCCTACTGTCCCTAGCCAGCGGGGGAGCAAAGGCAGAGAAGACCCCAAGGTAAGCCCCCTCAAGCCTGGAGAGCCCAGGAGGGGGGACCAGATGGGGTTTTAGCCCCATCCACCAGCAGATGGTTGTTGCACAAGGTAGCCTGGATCACCTAAGGCATTTGCCCACAGACCCCAGCCCAAGGGAGGATTGGGATAGCACATTCATGGACATCTGGGCCCCGTCCCCACACAGGGACATACTAGCACGCAGGCGGGGGGAAGTCCCTTCCATTTCACTCTCACTCCAGCTAATCTTCAGGAGGATGAGAAACATATATAATACAAACCCCACCATGGATGAGTGAGGAACCAGGTAAAAATCCAGCCCACAAGCCTGAGCTGGACACAGCAGATGAACAATCAAAAGAACCAATGCACACAAGACAGGAGAAACAGCTATAGAAACATGGTATCATGAAGCGCACCTATGCACTCACCAGGTCTGGAAGACTCAAGACCTCATTTTGGAGATGCCTTCTAGGAGAGCAAGGCACCCCTCCCCACACCATGGGAGAGGAGAGGAAGGCCAAAAACAGTCCTACAGCAAAGATGTAAACTGAGGCAGAGGAGATGATCTACAATGGTCAATCACAAATGCCTAAATCCACAGAGAAACTTCTTTGCCAACACTGGCTGGGCATGAGACCACCTAAATCTGATTCCAGAACCATAAGGTAAAGAAGCAAAACAACAGAGATGGGATTGGAGAAGACAGCTGCCAATGAGAAGCATGGAAAGACTACAAATAAATATGGACTGGCTGCCCAATGCAAACTTAAGACTGAAAACCTACCATCAAGGCTCGCCTGGTTCCAAGAACATAGTCCCTCACCCAATGAAAGAACACTACCACAAGAAAGAAAGAGACTAATGGACTTAACACAGACTAGCAAACAATAGAGTGGGGTATGAGCAAACGGAGAAGGCACCTGAGGGGGGGGGGAGGTATCCCAAAAACTATTTACTGAGGTTGTTATTTAAAGAATAAGAATTAATAAAAAATCAGAAGCCCTGCCCACCAGCAGGCAGATAGACGGCTGCCTGCGGCCCAGGTCCTGGCTCTGGGAGCTCCCTTGCCAGCGGGGAGAGAGGGGGGTCAGGCCTCTCGGGTGAGTCCTCCAGGGGACGGGACAGGGTGGAGGAGAAGGCACCACCCGCCAGTAAGTGGCTGCTGACGGGCAGCCAGGGCAGCCACTTACAGCCGGCTTTGGGCAGTGCCGCATAGTCCCCAGCCCCTAAGCCAGAGGCATGGGAGGGCAAACGGTGGTCAGGCCCGCCCACTCCCAAGCTGGAAGCTCCCAGTGCACATGCAAGCGTCAGGGGTGGGTGGGTGGGTGGGGTGGGGTGGGGGTGGTGGTGGTCCCCCTTCCATTTCTCTTTTCTTACTCCAGCTAAACTTCAGAGGACACAGAATATGCGCAACGCCAACCCCAACATAGAAAACATAGAATGGGTGAGGGACCAGGCAAAAGTCCAGCTGACAGGCCTGAGCTGGACACAGCAGATGCACAACCAAGTGAAACAGTGTATGCAAGACCAGAAAAACAACTGTAGAGACACGATGTCACCATGCGCACTTTTGCACTCGCCAGGCCAAGACCTGGGACTTCATTTTAGAGATATATTCAAGGAGACCAACATACCCTCCCCTCATTACGAGAGAGGAGAAGATGACCAAAGAGGGGATAATGGGTCCCACATCAAAACTGCAAACTGCAAACTGAAGCAGAGGAGATGATCTTCAAGGGCCACTCGCAGAAGCCTGAACTCATAGGAAACTTTTTGACCAACACTGACTGGGGGTGAGACCTCCTAAATCTGACACCAGAGCCATAAGGAAAAGCAGCAAAGCAATGAAGATGGGATCGGAGAGGACAGCCTGCAGCAAGAAAACATGGACAGATCACAAATGAATATAACCTGGCCACCCAACACAAACTTAAGACTGAAAATCTAACAGCAATGTTCGCCTGGACCCAACAACGCAGTCCCTCACCCAGAAAAAAGACACTACCATAGGAAAGAAACTAATGGACTTAGCACAGCTAATAAACAACGAAGAGTGGGGTTTGAGAGAATGGAAGGGGCACCAGAGGGAGGAGGGAGGGAGTAAAAAAATAACACAGAGGCTGTAACCTAAAGAACAAAATAAAATAGTATATAAAAAAAAGGAATCAATAAAAAATCAAAGACATGTCCAGAAACTACTATGTGAACAAAGATGTAAAGATCTTCAACAAAATAAAAGAAAATCGAATTTAATAGTATAGAAAGGTGGCGTTACACCACAACAAAGGGGAAGTTTTTCCAGAGTTGGAAAAACACTTAAAATTTTAATAATGTTAACTGACCATATTAAGAGCCTAAAGAAAAATTCTAAGATTTTATCAGTAAGATTCAGAAAAGAGATATCTGATAAAATTTAACATTCAATACCCATAGAAACTCACAGCAAATTCAGGAATAGAGTAATTCCTAATTTGTTAAATTTCTCAATTTGGTAATCTTTAAAAAAAAAAAATCATTACAATTAACAGCTGACTTAGTAGTAAAAGTCAAATTTCCGCTTAAAATATGAAACAAAGCAAGGGTGTTCAATTTTACCTATTTAACATTTTACTGTAAGTCTTACTAATGAAATAAGGCAGGAAAATTAAAGGTAAACAGATAAGAAAAAACAAAGGACCTCAATAGGCACTTTAAAGACACTGAGATGGCCTGTAGACATGAAAACACGTTCAACTCACTTACTGTACATGAAATGCAAATCAAAAATTACAAAGAGATAACCATCTCACCCATGTGAGAATGGCCCACATACACACAAATGTAGCAGGCAATGTTGTGGTGAAAAGGGAACTCTAACCCACTACTGGTGGGAATGCAAACTGGTACAGCCTTTATAGAAGATGTTATGGGGATTATGCAAGAAAATGAAAATGGAAATTCTATTTGATGCAGCAATACTGAGGCATGATGGCCAAATGAAACAAAATAACCTGAAAGAGGCTGAAGCACAGTGACCTAAGAAATGCAACCTAGAGGGTCAAGATAAACCACCCATGACCTACCCACTAAGCTTATTGGTATGCAGTCCAGTTTCTCCTTGAATCTTCCTTATTCTACCTTTTGTAACATGAGACTAAGTAATACCAATTACACCAATGAGAGCCCACCAGGAACATCAGGACATGTAAAGTGTATATAAAATCCCTTCATAGTAAGGGACTCAGTCTTGGGATGTGAATCTGCTGCCTCAGTACTGATACTAATAAACTTGCTTCTTGCCAGCCCTGATGTCCTTGTTCCGAGTGCCAGCCTTAAACACTACAACTAGATATTTAACCAAATAACATAAAAAAGCTAACATGAAAAGATCTATCTACATAGGTCCATAAATACAGCAGCACTGTTTTACAGCTGCAAATGATAGAACCAATCTAAGTATTCTCAACAGATGAAAGAAGAGAAACTGTGGAGCATATAATCAATGGAAATCATACAGCTGTAAAGAAAGATGGAACAGCAGCATTGGGGATAAAATAAAATCTTGAGGTAACTAGGTTGAGAGAAATCACTGAAAAAGTGAAAGACAGATTTCAAACGGTCTCACTCATATACAGAGTATAAATTACCCCTACAGTATAAATACCCCTAGAGTATAAATACAACTACACACAAACAACAGAAGAAATAAAAATCTGAACTTGACAGAAAGAAGACAATGGTTACCAAAAGGGATGGGGAAGGGAAGCAGATGGGGTACAGGCACAAGTGGCATGGTGGAGGGAATGAAAAATAAATGAAATAAAGGTAATTAAAGCCAAAAAAGAAAAAAAAATTCAAATAAATTCACACAAATATAGCTAAAGTGAATTCTTTTTATAAAGATGCTAAAACAACGTAAGGAGGGGGGGAAAACAAACAATGCTGGAATAGTTAAGACATGTATTTTAAAAGTTAACTTAAACTTCTATCTCAGACTTCATATATAATTCATAATGAAACTGATCTAAATATTAAATACAAGACTATAAAATTTCTGGGAGATCAGGGTTATGAAAATGGTTCTTAGATACATCAAAACTACAATTCATAACAGAAAACTGATAAATGGGAATTCAACAAAAATGAAAAGCACACTGCATTGTTAAAGAATGGAAAGAAGACACATCACAAACAGAGCTGCTATATTTGCTAGTTACACATTTACAAAAGAATTATAGCTAAAATATGTAATTTTAAAATCTACTGAAACCTAACAAAACAAAAACCCAATTTAAAAACAAAGATCTGAATGGACAATTCCCCCAATGACATAGACATGAAAAGATGCTCAGCATCATTAGTTATTTGGGACACAAAAATTAAGTCATAATGTTACCACTACCAAACTATTGAAAATGTGTGTTTGGGGGGGAAACAATCCCAAATGCTAGAGCATATAAGCGAACATCTGACACTCTCATTATTGCTGGTGGGAATACAAAACTGCACAGCCAATAGGAAATAGTTAAATATTTTCTTAGTATACCTCCCAAAATCTCACTATTTGCAATTAACCTAAGCAACATGAAAATATATTTACCCCCAAACCTATGGTAATTGTAACAGTCTTATTTATATTTAGCAAAAAATTGCCAACAACCCAAACTTCTGAATAAACTGTGGTACATCATTCACACAATGGAATACTGTTCCGCAATAGGTAGATAAGACAATGTGAATGTCAAATAATAAATTTTAAGTAAAAGCAGTCATATAGAAAGACTACAAATCGTATGACTTAAATGACATGGTAAAAAAGGCAAAATTATAGAAATGGTATACAAATCCCTGGATGCTAGAAATTATGGGTAGGAGGGGGTTTGAACAATTGTAATGGTAGAGAAATTTCTAAGGAATGATGATGGAATTGTTCTGTAAGATGGCTATGCTTGCTGGTGGTTATACAACTAGGCATTTGTGAAAATTCATACAATTACATGAACAATGAAAATTTAAATAAACCTAAAACACTAAATTATGAAAGTAATTTAACCTGCACTGGAGCATCTGTGATGAAGTTCTGTTATCAGTAAAATGTTGAACAGGAGGAACATAGATATGAAAATACTTAGTGCCATGCACTTTTTAATGCTATTATTTAATACAGACAGCAACAGTTTATACAAAGTAGACATTTACAATTCATATATATGGTCAGAGAAGTGACCTGACCCAAGATAGAATAAGTTAACAGATTTTGAGTATTATTAAGTGGGGGGTTATTATCATGACCTAAGATTCTGATTTGATTGGGATCTGGTCAAAAGAAGAAATCTACCTTTGATTGCTACCAAAATTTATTAATTAGTTTAGTGGAAAGTCAATTCATGCTCTTGGTTTAAAAAATAAGAACTCATTCTACTTTTTAGACATTCCTTACTATTGAAAGAAACAGCCAACAAGCAAAATCCTATTATCAGGAAATTAATACAAGCAGCAGTATATTATATTTCTAGGACAATAAAGCAAGCTAAGAATTTCACATCTTCTCTAGTTTTAAACTCTAATGACTAATCCTCCCTTGCCCTCCCCACCCATTCTGGTTACATGTTCACCATTACCAATTCTAACTCAATTGGAGAGTGGGGGGAAGGGGGGAGGAGTAAGGGTATGGATATGTGTAATTTTCACCCGAAATTTTTACCTAAATTTCTCCAGAAGAAACCAATATGCAGCCAGAATCAGGAATTACTGCTTCAGCTTCCCCATAAGTGAGTGGGCTCTGAAAGATTAAAGGATATGTGCAAAAACCCCATATAAAACACTGGTGTAATAAATACATTGGTAATTTGAAGAAAATTACATTCTAGGGTTACAGAAGCAGTATCTACTTTGAAAGTTATCCCTAAAATTCTGTCTCTGCATTTCTAAAAGTGAGTCTGGAATACACCAACTGTCCCAGCTGTGACTTTACTATCAATGCATTATCAACCCCTACCCAATGATCACATAGTTCTCAATTCTGGTAAGCATTAGAATCCTTTCAGCTTTTAAAAAAGTGATGTTGAGCCCACACCCCATACCAAATATATTAGAATACTGGGGGATGGGAAGACATAATAGGGGAAAACCTAGGTTAAGAACATTTTGTAAAGATCACTGGTGATCCCAATACACAACCAAGGTAGAGAACAATCCTTTTACAAAAGGGGGCAGACAATGAATGTCCACATGCAAGAGTATGATAATCTCTTGATAAAATCGACCAAGTTGTTGAATGACATTCCTATGAGTATTATGAGGCAACCATTTTTTTTGGGGGGGGAGGGGAAATACACACACACACACACACACACACAGAAAAAAATATATATACACAGAAAAGATATGGACAATCTTATTTCAAGAAAAAATTTTAGAAAAATGGGTTTATTATAAAAGACGAAACAGCCACACATATAATTCCCCTCCCTCCAATTAACATACACAAAAACCTACACCCAAATGGGGTAGCACTTCTACCCAGCATAATCTAGGAGTTCCTTAAGAGTTGCTGATGTTCCCAATATTATAAGGACACTAGTTTATAATACTTTCTTAGACAGTATTAGAAATCCAAAAGCCCTTAAGTACAGAAATTTCTGCACAGAAAAAATAACTCTTATAACAAGCAAACATCTAAGTCCACAGAAGAAAAACAATCCAACAGAAAAAAAGGATAGTTAATTAATTCAAGGAATATACTTGGTTAGAAAATATTCAAGAAAATATTTAATCTCCCTAATACAATGACTAAATATAATGTCTAGCACAATGAGTAAGATCTTAAAATCCAAGTGATAACGGTTTAGGGCATGGAGCATAAAAATGGCAAGCTTAGTTAAAAACCTTGGAAGGGTAATTTGGCAACCTCATGAAAAAGCACATGATCTAGGACCTACAAAATTTCCAGGAGGGGATGGAGGAAGAGGAGAATTACTATTTTCACATGGACATTAGCTGGAAAGAAATAAGGAAAAATGAGCCTATACATTTCTAAGAAAAGACTTCCTGTAAATAATGTGGCACCTATACTCAGAATAATGTGCACCAATTTAAAAAACAAAAAACAGATTTGTATGCACTGACAAGGAAGAATATTCATGAGATACCAATGAGAAGGTTAAAAAAGCAAACTACAGAGCAATGCACAATATTCCATTTTTGTGAAGAACAAAAAGATTTATATGATTGCGTAAGTTTAGATGAATATATATTAAAGCTGTCCTTGATATTTATTCCTGGATACTGGTTTGAGGATGAATGAAAAGAGACATGAAGTCCTTCTCTATAAATATACATATTAAATATACATACACATATATATGTATATATACATATAAATATATATATTAAAGAAGTATTACTTTTACAGTAATTTACTATGAACAATAAGGGCCACAAAGTATCAGTAATTGACAAAATCACAACCATGTGAGTTTGTTAGAAATGAAGAATTATATGAATCCTCTCACTTAAACCTGACCTTGAAGTTCCTGAGGTGATCTTTAACATTAAAGTTTAAGGAGCCATGACACACGTAACAAGAAGTGACTTTCTGAGAATTAAGGTTTCATTTCCATATTCCCTGATTTAATACTTCTTTCCTTCCAAGAAATCATGTAACTCCCTTTAAAGGTACAAAAGTAAAAAAAAAAGTTAAAAAAAATAAATAAATAAAGGTACAAAAGTAGCCAGGCATGGAACCTGTAATCCCAGATACCTTGGGAGGCTGAGGCTAGGGATCACTTTAGTCTGCAGGTTCGAGAGTACCCTAGGCAACATAGTGAGACCTAGTCTCTTAAAAAAAAAAAAAGTACCAAAGTATACTGCTAACTTTATATTGAGTCACTAAAAGGTTGCACTATAATAATAGTCAATGACATAAAACAATTTTTGTGTGTATATCCAAAGTTCACACAGTAGTAGCATATATAAAATGGAAATATTTTCGTGTCACCAAAGGAAGCTCTTAACTTTGCTCAGTTGGGATTTCATAGATACTCTGAGCACAGAAAGGGAATTAACATGAGGAATTAGGGGTTAAACTATTACAAAGCTGGAGGACCAGACATGTAAGATTATGGCTACACAAATGATACTAAAACACAACACAATTGAATCACAAGCTACCCTTCTTAAGTTCCAGATAGAAAACACTAAATTTAAGAATGTATGGCATGTTATTATGATGCGAAAATTAGAAAGCTGGAATCAGGTAGTCACCACTGCTACCACACCTGACTCAAGATTACTCATAAAATTAGGTATTAAGTAAAACAAGATCTACCTGTTGCCTTTGTCACAAATACTTCTGTATCACAGAAAGGCAGTGACTAGGCAACATAAAGCAACAGTTCTACTACTACAGAAAAACTTTTCATCTTCAAAAATCAGGAAGGAGGGAGGCAGAAAAAAAACCCTCCTTTCACAACTAACACCCACATATCTATGTAACTGTCAGCAACCAATTCAAATCCCAAATTCTTAATAGTGTAAGAAAGAAATTCTTTGGTTTGGGTTAAAAACAATTATGTAATTTCTAGATACTTAAAATTATAAATACTGGGGCCAGGGATCACGGTTCAAGTCCTGCAGGGGGCACATAGTGCAACCTAATTCCAAAAAAACATAGCTGGGTGTGGTGGCGCGTGCCTAAAATCCCAGCTACCTGGGAAGCTGAGACTGGGGACTGCTTGAGTCTGTGGTACCCCAGGCAACATGAGCCTGCAGTTCCACAGGCAAAACTAGCGAGACCTAGTCTCAAAAAAAAGTTATAAATATTAAAGAATAATTTACAACTAAACACTAATCCTTCAAATTTTTCAGTTTTGAATATTCAGAAGGTCCAAGGAAAGAGAAAAGGTTAGGGATAACATTCTTGACTTTACCACTGAAGATGCTTGCTGAAAAGTACATCCCTGATGTACCAAAACTTTGTAACCATGCACCTAGCCAAAGCATCCAACAAAAACATCTCAAATCTGGTTTTGCTCATGGTACATGTGTTTTAGGAAGAAAATTACTTCTGTGTCATCTCAAACTTAGGCAGTAGAAGATTTTACCGCTAGAGAATGTTGAGAGCTTGATCAGATTTTAAGAAAGTGTCTCATATTTTAATATGCATGTACAGCACACAAAATTTTATACATTAATATAAGCAGAAGTGAGACTACCTGAAAATCAAGTCCTTCACTTAGAATGTGTGAAGATTTTATTTAAACTCTGTATCTCACAAGCTTTTCTCTAAGAAAAATACTATTTTTAAAAAAGCTATCATTAATTTCATTTTAAATATAATCTTGAAATAGACATAAAATACCCCTGCACTGTTTAACGTTTTATAATGGTTGTAATAAGCTATGTACATTTCTAGTACACATTCTACTGACAATTCTTCTCAAAATAAACAATCATAAAAAAGAACATAAAGCATATAAAACTGAATCTTCATTCATGAAGGTGTTATTCTAATGAACACATGAACTAAGAATTCTGTATATATTTGCTGAAAATGTTTAAAGGGATGTGAACCTTTGATAACGGGATTGCACTAAATTACAAAAAAATTTAATGTGAAGAATATACATGCTTAAGAAGTTAACAGTAACCTAAAAGTTGAACAATCTTCTTTGTCCTTGATTCCAATTCTCTGAGGCAAACATTTAGAATTCTTTATTTATTTTTATTCCAAATAACATACTTTATGCTCATAGTTATTTTTTCACTTTAGATATTACTTATCACTTTCCTAATGTGAAAGATGAAGATTTAGTACTATCCAACTTTTGCTGTGCAATTTTATCATTTTTACTTAAGCCATTTATCATTTTTCTTCTTTTCTCTTTATAAGTAACAGAAATTCCAGAAAGAGGGGAAGGAGAATATTATCAAAACAATACTATAAGTTAATTTCATAAAATTTTAAAAGGACACAAGTTTTTCAGATGAACAGATTCACTAATGGATCAACACAATCAGATTCATACACATCTCCTGGAAGACCAAGGATAAAAAGTCTTAAAAATAATAAAAGATGTAAATTTAAAAAAAGAACCAAACTGGTATTAGATTTATTAGCAACAGTGACTGCTGATGTCAATATCTTCCATATATATTTCAATCTAGCCAAACAAGCAAGCAAATATGAAGGCAACTTGAAGACATTATCAAGGCCACAATGAGTTATAGACTAAGAAAAGTTATGTGGGAGTTAATTAAGGATGTACTCCAGCAAAATAAGATTAAGTCAAGAAAAAGCCAGAATTTTAAGAACAACTTCCAATCTAGGAGAACAGTACTGTGAATACAGTAAGCTAAATGGGAAGGAAATTCCTGACTAGAAGAACAGAATGGAGGAGTGTAAATACAATCCAAATGACCTTGATACCGAAAGCACTGTTGTTGAGAAGGTCCAGAGCATTTGACATTAGACCTCTTTGAAAGAAAAAGCAACAATAATACTAATTTACTACCTGGTCTGTCACCTAATAGTGTAACTCTAAAAACAAAACACTGTTCAATGTTGTGATTTTAAAAATCAAAAGACCATGGGCAATAAAAAATTTAAAAGTATGGTTATGATAAGAAAAAAGGACTCTGATAAGGACTTTGGCACAAAATGGTAAATTCAAAGATGAAAGAATAAAGTCAAATGATGATGAAAAAGAGACATATTACAGTTATAAATGTAATTATTTGAACACATAATAGTACTTTATTTTTTAATGTGTTACATGCACAAATTACTTTTTAAAACAACAGATTGGAGGAAAGAGTTACAGTAAGTACCGTACCTTAAGAACTCATTAAGATGCAAAGATTATGAAAAGACAATTCAAAGAAATATAAATATTTTATCAAACTAATGAAAAATTCAAGATTCTTAATAGCGTTAGCAAGAGTGTAGAGAATATGCCAGTGTACTTAAGTATAAAAATAAATGCAATGGCCTTTCTGAAAAACATTCCATCTTAATTATAAAACTGTGTCTAACAAAATCCAGCAAGTCCATTTCCAAGGTTAGATTTGGTCAGGAAAGGAAAAGGAGTCAAATAATTCAGAAAGAGCTAAAAGTCCAATGGGGGAAAAATAAACTATTCATCATATTAGAAAATACGCTTATTTTATGCTTCTATTATACTGTTGATGAAAAAAATAGTACTTGTAGCATAGAGTAGAAATGAAACAGGAAAGTGGGAAAGAACACAAATATAACTAATTTTGTTCTAATTAAAACATTTAAGTAGTAGATTAAACATTACTAATACAAAACAGCAACTTAAAAAATTAAAACTTGTATTTCCATAGATATAAATTAAAGGTACTATCACTGTGGATTTTAAAGAACAGAAAACTGGGAAAAAAACAAGTTACTTTTAAAATGTCAACAGTGACAGAATTAAAATAAAGCTAAGTTTCTAAAATTCAGAAATTTTAATACTGAGTTGGACTGCTAGATCTGACAATTTTGTAGACATTCCATATTCATGACTCATTCATTTTAATTTGCCATACTATGAAAGGTAAAAAAAATTATTTAAGAGATCAGGAAATACCTAAAATACATTTAGGAAGAAGGTGGCAAAAAATATAAATATGAAAGTAAAAAAGTTGATCAAAAAAGTTTTCAAGACAAAAAAAAGCCATCTTTCAACACAAGCATCATCCTTTAACCGTACTGATTCAATATACCTGTACTTTGTTATACCATGAAACTTGACTTCAGAATACAATTCCACATTCAAAAAGCAACAAACTAAATCTTCTCAAAACAGTATATGGTTTACTAAAGTGTTAAGGCTGTGAATACTTAAAATCTTTTTGTCATTTTGAAAAGCCCAGCAATCTTCACTGATGAAATAGGAAATTTTATCTGCCTTTCCATTTGGGAAATGAAATGTTGAAGAGTGCTAAGAAACAGTGTATTAACCTATTCAGAAAAAAAAAAAAATTAGTCCCTTCCTTTCAGCATATCATATCTGCAAAGAAAATGATGCAAATAATCTGTATCATTCAACTGTCCCTTTAACATCTCACTCTACCACCAATACTCGGGACAGTATTACTGAACAATCCAACACCTCACCTTACATATGTAAGTATTCTATTCCTTTTATTTCAAATGTTTGCAATGTATTGCCTAAGTTCCTAAAACGCCTGTGATTTAAGATCTTAGATTCAGTATAAAAATGCTATTTTTCCCCAATTCTAAGTTGGTATTTAAGAAAAAAAAAAAAAAAAGCAAGGAATTACTATTATAATTGCTATCATTTACCAAGTAAATGGATACAAATATCCAAGAAAATGAACGGTACAAATATTTAAATAGAAATCTTTGAACTCTCTAAGAGAAGTTAAAAAACAATCTGGGAGATTTTTATTTCCATCAAAATATATCAGAATTGGGTATTTAAATGTTTAGTATATAAACACATATAGGCAAATCAATCTTAAGTCTCTTCTCCCAGTTTTAAAAATGAGATCCTATGTCACCACAGTTTCTGAAAGACAATCAGGCCCAATGATTGAGCAAATAACATTGCTACCCTCCATTTAATCATTAATTCCATTATTCAATATATGTATTTTTTAAATGATAGAGGAAAACAAGAATTTACTTGTCACCTAAGCACTGGTTTAAAAAATAGTAAAACTGGGTTCTTTGTCATGTCAGAACAAGCTTTCTATAAATATTTACAGTATAAATGATGTGCCCTGAAATAAGAAGGAACTTGCTATCAATAAGTGTGTGGGCATATGTCTGTTTAAAGGTCCTTTAATGACTTGTCTTTGGAATGATTCTGTCCTACCTTTGCTGCTGCAGCCCGCCTGTCCTTTGCATCACTGAATTCACACTTCTGGAAGTACCCAATATGCACTGTAACAGACAGATGGACAGATCAATGGGCCACAGCGGCAAAGGCCAGATAGACAGATTTGATAAAAATTAATTTCAGGGTATATAAAGGGGAGGGAGCAACTAGATGAAAACATATCTACCTAATATGCTATAGCAAAATACCTACAGTTGACATCTGCATCTCTCACTCATCCACATACCCAAACAAGCTATTCTTGATTTACATATTATTCCTTTTCATTCAAATATAAACAGTATCATTTCAATAGCAA
This sequence comes from Uropsilus gracilis, assembly GCA_004024945.1. Taxonomy (NCBI): domain Eukaryota; kingdom Metazoa; phylum Chordata; class Mammalia; order Eulipotyphla; family Talpidae; genus Uropsilus; species Uropsilus gracilis. Next base: position 32,485 of record PVHY01003124.1, on the reverse strand, counting down.
AATAATCAGTATTTCAAATACCATCTGTCAATTTTACAGATACAGCAGGCGCTTCTGTAACTAATCCACACATTTTTTTCAAATAGAGATTGCTCTTTAATAAACTATTAAAGAAAACTTTCCATACCAAAAGCGAAATAAGTATTACATTCAGGAAATTTCTACCGTAAGGCCAAGGTCTGTGTAATTAGTATCTATTTGAAATCAGTGAATTAGTCATATTTCAGTATTTCACCATTCTATATTTTCTCATCTTTCTACAGCAAAAATGGCTGCCAATGGGGCCTAAAAGAATATATATACTACATCATTAGACCATACCAAGATAAGATATTATATTGCAAGACTATCAGCAATATCTTAAAACTTATCTAGAGTTCTCCTGTTACTTCAAATCTATTCAAACATATTCACACTTTAAGAAGCTTCTAAAGGTTACTTAAAAAATTACATTTGTATCTCAAAATGTTGACCTGGCTTAAGGTTCATCAAAAGCTTATATCTCTGTAAAAGTCATCTTAGTTTAACCAAATGTTTTATTTTTCACATATGTACAGCAATACAGGTTCATGCTACATGTTTAAAAAAGACTGAGGAAAATGTTTTCTCTTTTTTATTTCCATGATATCTAACCATTTATTACTGTAACCTCTCAAAAAAACAAGCAGGTAATAAACAAGTTAATCAAAAGTAAAGTATGATCCCCGAGTCCTAACTAAAAGATAAGCTACACAGAAGATTGTCAACTGAAGAATATATATGGTGATATATATATATTTTTGCTATGACAAAACTGAAGAATATATATGGTGATATATATATCACAACTGAACAATATATATGGACAACTGAAGAATATATATGGTGATATATATATTTTTGCTATGACAACTTTAATGAGACAATCCATATATACAAAATTCACTTTTGAAGTATTCAATTCAGTAATTTTTTACTACAATCAGAGTGTGTGACACGTAATTGTGTTAACCATTAATTATAGAATTTTCCACAAGCCAAAAAGAAGTCCCACGCTCAGCAGCAGTCACTCCCCATTTTCTCTTTCTCCACCCAGTCTCTAAGTGATCTAGCAGGGCATGGTGGCGCATGCCTGTAGGTGGCAGCCTAGGAAGCCATGACCAGGGCCAGGGATGGCAGATCGAGTCCTGCTGGGGGCACAGCGAGACCTAGTCCCAAAAAAATAGCTGGGCATGGTTGCACGTGCCTGTAATCCCAGCTACCTGGGAAGCTGAGGCTGGGGACTGCTTAAGTCTGTGGTACCCTGGGCAACGTGAGCCTGCAGTTCCATAGGCAAAAATAGCGAGACCTAGTCTCCAAAACAAAACAACAACTGATCTACTTTTTGTCTCTATGGATTAGTCTATTTCATACAAATGGTATCTATCATACAGTATGAGGTCTCTATTGTAATTGGGTAATTTCATCATTTAGCTTTACTTTTCTAGGAAAGTCAACAAGCTAACAGCTTGCCATGGACATTAAGTATATCTGTTTCACTAAGGGAATAGAGAGAAACTATAAGTTAAATGAAAGTTGATTTTAAAAAACTTTGACGTTATCTCATAGATGAGAAAAGAGAACTCATGCAAGTTAAAATCACTGGTAGAAAACCACAGAATTCATAAAAGAACTGAAGTTAGTTCTAAATAATGTCAAAGATAAAATTAAATTATTCTGTCTTCTAATAAATTAACAATTCTCACTGATTCTACATCCTAATATTTTCAATGTTCCTGGTTCCTGTCTCTTCCAGTCTTACTAACTTGATCATTTATTTCTTGTTTCTTGTTGATTATTGTAACAGATTTATCACTGCTCTCCATTTCCTAATCTCACCTGTTCTCGATTCCATAAACTGCTGAGAGTGATCTTCCTATACACTATATGTCCATGTTAATTAATTAAAAATGTTAAAGTTATTTCATTGGCCCTGCCGGATATCAGTGGGGATGTAAATCTCATTTAGTTCTATCTTAAAATCTTTCATAAAATAAACTTGTCTAGCCCCAGCCAGTAAGTGCAGCAACATTCAATTCCTTATTGTCTATTCAACATACAACATCGTCAGTAATAGCTTTTGCCTTCGGATGTTCTATTCCCTTGCCTCATTCTCTGGGATGCCAGAAAAGGTCCTTTATTATTTATTTATTTTAAAAAATAAATATTCATTTTACAAAATCCAGCTTCAGACTGATTTCCACCAGGAGGATATTCCCAGAAAATAGCAAAAAACATTCCTTCTCTAATCTTGTAGTTCTACTGTTACATATATTGCTGTATTGGAATTTATTTATATACATGCTTCCTTACAGAGTTGTTCAGTATATCTATTCCCCCAGCAGTGTAACAGTAAAGGAAAAAACCTGGTTAACAAAAATATTAAGTACTGAATTCATATATTGTTTTCAATTTTTAAGGAACTCATTAATCTAAAAACTATATAAAATAATCCAACATGATATACTGGCTCTTAAAATGAGGGTAAAAACCTGGTTAGAGGAGGGATATAAATTCTACACTTAAAAATATTAAGAATTTGCTGGACACGGTGCACATGCCTATAGTCCAAGTGCTGGGAGGCAAGAGGCTGGGGATCGCTTGAGTCCGCGGGTTCAAGACTACCACAGGCCACATAGCAAGACCTAGTCTCGAAAGAAAGCAAGAGTAAGAAAGGAAGAAAGAGAGAGAGAGAGAGAGAGAGAGAGAGAGAGTTTATTAATAGTTGCTTTCGAGGAATAGAACCAGGTATTTAAGATATTATAATGGGAAAGTATGTGCTTTTTAATCATTAGTTCTTTTAATTTTAATTGGTTCTCCCAAATTTTGAGAAGAAAATATTTGCAATAATAGTCAAACAATTTAAAGAATTAAGTCCTATTAAAAAGCTTATCAAGTCTTATGGTTTAAAAAAATTCTTTTATAATCAGAGGTTGCAGAAGAATTCAGTCACACTGGTCTCAGCAAGCAATTTTTTTCAGTTATTTTGTTTTGGCACACAGAATGAAGAAAATCCTGATTCACAAAAGAAGTGCACAGAACATTCGTCACTTAAACTGACCCAGAAAACACTTTATTCAGGTAGTAAGAAAACACTTTATTCAGTTAGCCAGTTAACAAAATGTAGCAATAAAAATGCATTTATTTTTATAAATGCAGACTCAAACTATTACTACAGCAACATCAAAGTGAGTTACCTATTCATTACTGCAAAAACCTGCTAGTGTCTGCAATAAACTAAGGGTGCACATGTGCTGTAGTGTTTGCTTTAACAGATACAACAGGTTTAAATTCAAAATACCAGAGCACAGTAATCTTCCAAAATACCAGAGCACAGTAATCTTCCCAGTCAACAATCAGTAAGTAAAGCAGAAGCTTTATTCTGGGTTTGTACACACATAAAGATGTTAACCTGGGTGTAGTTTATAATGTATTGGCAGTTTCCAATGTGTTAAATAAATCTTTAAAATTATGGAAAGGCTATCATGAAGGAAGGTTAGAACCATGTATTTTCAAGCAAAAAGCTACAGCGAGGTAGGTATTAGTATAAGGAACTTAAAATTAGAGCTCCTGAATTATGATATTTGGTTATGGCAGTTAAGGTTACTGTAGAGGTTTCAGGACAGGTTCAAGGACTATGTAACAGGAAGACAATACTTAACAAGTGGTTAGCAAATATAACTTTTTAAAATCCCTTTCATCCATGTTAATGTGACATATGAATAAAAAATTGTGTCGATAATGCTATGAAATATAGACAAGTTTAAGTCACTCTTAATTCTTTAGGTATATAATGGATGTTATTATACTTTCACTCCTAAGAGTTACTAGAGGATTTTTGTAAATTTTAAAATCCCAATTTCATTTCATACCTCTGATTTTACAGTTGAGTGGGATACAATATTACAAATCTCTGTACAAAGGCACAGAAAAAATTTTTTCACAGGTTATTCTGTATTTTGCTATGCTAGAATAAGTGTGATGAAATGGCAGGTTAAGGTAGATAGAAGTTGAATCATGAAAAGCTTGATCTTAGGTTAAGGAAATCTTTTATCCGAATCAGCTTCCTCTTGTAACTTAGTTATTGGGACCCAAACAATCAAAATTCCCTAGTCTAATTGGTTTGTCACATATCCTATTTCTTATCTAACTCCCACCCTACTACTGCTTACCATGAATGGTGAAGATCTGGTAACCTTCCTCAAGCCAAAACTTAGACTAAGAATGAACATTTGTGACAGTCATAATTTTAACAGGATCCACTCTGTAAAAGAGACATTCAAGCACTCCCTGAATACAGAATAATATTACTAGAGTACAAAAGTCCCATTTTCCATCAACACATACCATCCTTTTCACTATTCTGATTTTACCAGTCTTCTAGTAACTTCTAACAGCTTCTGGCCAGGCATGGTGGCACATGCCTCTAAGTGGCAGCCTAGGAAGCTGCAGCTGGGGCCAGGGATCGTGGTTTGAGTCCTGCGGGGGGGAGGGGGGGCACACAGCAAGACCTAGTTCCCAAAAAATAGCTGGGCATGGTGGTGCATACCTGTAATCCCAGTTACCTGGGAAGTTGAGGCTGGGGATTGCTCGATTCTGTGGTACCCCGGGCAATGTGAGCCTGTGGTTTCACAGGCAAAAATAGCGAGCCCTAGTCTAAAAGAAAAAAAAAAAACCAACTTCTAACAGCTTCTATCAAGACTCTACCTAGGCACACAAAATTCACTATTTTCCTTCTTCCCAAAAACAAACTAATCAGTTACTTTAAAATAGATTATTTTATATCATCCCAATTAACCCAATATTAATAAAGGGTACTCTGAAATGATAGGGGCAGAAATAGAGGTCAAAGTCAGGGAAACCTGAAGCTGGGGTAAGGGCTCACCAGCCAAGGAAGACAGGTGGCCTCCAAAAGCAAAAAGGGTGAGAAAGCAGATTGTCCCTGAGAGCCTGCAGGAGCAATACAGGATAACAATACCCTGATTTTATACAGTGAGATTCACTTTGGACTTCAAAGTTTCTGAATTGTGAGATAATAAAATGCACAGTTTTAAGTTACTAAATTTATTAACACAGCAAAAGGAAACATACTGATATCTGAAGGAGTGTCTCAGTTCTTCTTGTTAGCACATCTTTTAAGTTGTGGAATTTCACAGGGCCAACATTAAACACCCAAAATCACTGTCTCTGAAAACATCAAAAGGTAAAGCTTGGGAAACAGAAACAATCCATTCCCTGATGTTTTTACAGATTCCGCTTCCATTATCTCCAAGGTGGTACCAAAAACTACAACTCCCAGAATGCCATTAACCTAACCTCCTGAAGGCTACTGGAAATTAAAGGTGCAATTAAATGAAAATGCTTGGCTTATAACTGAATACATGCATGTTCTTTCTCTTTTGCTTCTCCTGATCTGACTTGTACCCTTGTACTTTTTGGAAGGAGTCATATATGGGAGGAAACACATGGAGGTGAGACACGAAGGGAGGTGGCTCCTGATTCTTCAGACAATGGCAGTCATTATTTTGTTGTTGTTGCTTTAAGTATTTTTTTTTTGTATACTGAATTTCATAGGATTTTTTTTCAATTTTGGTTTTTCAGTTGGTCACATACATATATTGTACATATAGTGTACATCATTGTGTACCTCAAAGGTCTTTCCACCACTATGTCAACCATGATCCATCATCTTAATCTCTTGTGCTCATTCCTCCCGATTTCCCCCCCTTTCCTGTCCCCTCTCCCTTGCTGCATGCTTTAGTTCTGTTGTCAGTTCATCAGTTTTAACTTTTTCTTGTCCTTCTGTTTGTTTTCCGTATCTTCCCAAAGGACACCAAAGCACTAATTCAAAAGAAAGCCTATTTGCCTATGTGTATTGCAGCATTATTTACAACTGCCAGGAAACAACCTAAATGCCCCCAAACAGATGAATGGATCAAAAAGTTGTGGTACAGGAATGGTGGCGCATGCCTATTGTCCAAGCACTGGGAGGCAAGAGGCTTGGGATCGTTTGAGTTCGCAGGTTCAAGACTACTCTGGGCAATATAACAGCGAGACCTGGTCTTGAAAAATCAGCTGGGTGCCGTGGCGGGTGCCTGTAATCCCAGCTACCTGGGAGGCTGAGGCTGGGGATTACTTGAGTCTACGGTACCCCAGGCAACTACTTGAGTCTGTGGTACGCCAGGCAACATAGTGAGACCTAGTCTCCCCCCCCCAGAAAAAGAAAGAAAGATAAGTAAATAGAAGAGCCACCACTTACAACAAAAAGTTGTGGTGTATTTTCACAATGGAATATTATTCAGTGATCAAATAGAAAAACCTATGTCATTTGTGGCAAAGTAGATAGAGCTAGAAGGCAGTCATTAACCTGATGCAGTATATTTTGAATTTTGATTCTCTCCTTCTGTCCCAACTCTCTGGGACCTGCCTAACACTGTTCTTATGGCTCTTTGTCAGAAGATGCCTTAGTCCTGTAGCAAGACCTAAGCAATCCCACTTCAGGTTGCATCTATTTGAATGGGTATTTGCTCATGAGGATATGAGTAACTTTTGGAACTTTATCAAGAAATTACCATTTGAAATCCCTTCTTGTCTATGCACACCAATACTCTTTAAAAAACTTACACACTAAGTATAATCTTCCTTTGTCTATGTGTGCACAGATGGCCACAACAAATCCCTTTTGGAGTATGCACCCCTTGTGAGTCTGGGTCACTAAGTAGCCCTTGGTGACAGGCTAAAATAGAAAGAACCTTCTAATAATCTAGGGAGACAAAGTTTGGTGTCCCTAGGGAAGTAGTAAGAAAATAGCAGGCTCTTGGGTTGAAGACTAAAGGGCCAGTGAGAGATCAGAGATAGACTGAAACTGAAGAGGACTAAAATCTAGTCTTACTGCATTTAGGTAATCATTAATCACATTCGGCCAAGAAAAAAGAAAAAAGGTCTCTCTGGAGGAAGCCACCATCACCAGGAACCTCTTAAAATACTTTATGCACAATGTATGATATATTATCAAAAGTATATCACATCACAGGAATACATGACTAAAAATCAAGAAAAAAAACATGAAAATTTAACAAATAACTCATACTTGAATTACCTGATAACTTATTAAAAATAAATGACTAATAGGCTAGAGAAAATAAAGCAAAAGATGAAAAACAGATAAAAATTAGAAAAAAGGGAGCTATGAAAAGAATCAAATGGAAATTCTAGAATGAAAAAATAACTGAAATTAAGAATTAAGAAGCCAGGCATGGTGGCACATGCCTGTAGGCAGCAGCCTAGGAAGCCGCAGCCGGGGCCAAGGGTCACAGTTTGAGTCCCGCCAGGGGAATGTAGCAAGACCTTGTCCCAAAAAAATAGTTGGGCGTGGTGGTGCACGCCTGTAATTCCAGTACCTGGGAAGCTAAGGCTGGGGATTGCTTGCATCTGTGGTACCCCGGGCAACATGAGCCTGTGGTTCCATGGGCAAAAATAGCGAGACCTAGTCTCAAAAAAAAAAAAAAAAAAAAAAAAAGCCAGGCACAGTGGCTCGTGCCTGTAAGTTTCAGCCGATGAAGCAGCAGGGTCTAGGGATCGCAGTTCAAGTCCTGCCTGGGGCCCGTAGCGAGACCTAGTTCCAAAAATATAGCTGGGCATGATGGCGCGCGCCTGTAATACCAGCTACCTGGGAAGCTGAGCCTGGGGATTGCTTGAGTCTGTGGTACCACAGGCAACGAGAGCCTGAGGTTCCACAGGCAAAAATAGCGAGACCTAGTCTCAAAAAAAAAGAGAATTAAGAAGTATTTAATAGTGAATTGGACACAGGTGATGACAGATTTATAGGCCCAGAAGTTAACTTAATAGAAATTATGCAATGTGAAGCAGTGGGAAGATAAAAGACATACATAAGAACGTTGGACACAACACAGCAAAATGCTCTAAATAGTGTAGCTGGAATCTTAGAAGTAAAGGGGGCAAAGGAAGAGTTTTGAATTTCTAAGACTAGTTTTACAAAACTGATACAAAATATAACTATCATAGATTCTCTAATGGATCTAAAAACTTAAAAGGAGATTAAAAAAAATACAAATAGTCATTGATGGCTTTTCATCAGTCTCAAAAGCAAAATACCCAGACTAAAAGACTTAACTTTCTCCCAACACAAACAATGGAAGTCAGGAAACACTAGAATCTTTAAAGCACTGAAAGAGAACTTGCACTTCATTTTATACACATGGCAAAAAAATTTTTCAAAAAGAGAGCATTTACACCAAGAATTTTTAAAGGTACTACTATCTGCCTGTTACTTTTCAGCACATAGGGATAACAGAAATAAAATCCCTTTCATAAAGCTTTCCTTTTTTTTTTTTTTTTTTGAGACTAGGTCTCACTATTTTTGCCCATGGAACCGCAGGCTCTCATTGCGCGGGGTACCACAGACTCAAGCAATCCCCAGTCTCAGCTTCCCAGGTAGCTGGGATTACAGGTGCGCACCACCACGCCCAGCTATTTTTTTGGAACTAGGTCTCGCTATGGGCCCCAGGTGGGACTCGAACCACGATCCCTAGCCCCGGCCGCTTCATAGGCTGAAGCTTACAAGCACGAGCCACCATGCCCGGCCCATAAAGCTTTCCTTTTAAAGGAAAAATCAGAATATTAACAAATTAATAAATGAATATGTCAGAGGGTATCTCCGCTAGCTCTTTCTTAGAAAAAAAAAAATAAGTATCCCATTTCCCCAATTAGTTATATCCTATAAATCATACTTCCTAGATTCTTATTTCTTAAGTAGAATCTATTTCTAACATAGCTTTTATACAAATATTTCTGATTAGGGTACTGTCCCTACCCCACCCTGGGCCAGGTCAACTAAGTCTGTCCTGTTCCACTCACTTTCCCTTTTGTTTGTGATCTTTCACTTCCCTTTTCTATTTTTTCTTGCCCTCCCATCATTTCCCTTTTCTTAAATAAATTTGCCTCTATCACCCCACTCCACAAAAATTACTGATTAATCAGTACTACTTATTTTTTAACATGGAGCCCACTGTTAATGTATTGTAAGCTCATCATACAGTGTGGTTAATTTGCAAACCCACATTTTATTTCCTTAATGGTTCAGAAATACTTAAGAATATTCTCAACCTGTTTGGTCTCAAATCCTTTGTCATCTTAAAAATTGAGGACCAGCAGCCAGGAGTGGTGGCGCGCACCTGTAGTCTTGCTGGGAGGCAAGAGGCTTGGGATCGCTTGAGTTCGCAGGTTAGAGACTACCCTGGGCAACACAGCGAGACCTGGTCTTGAAAAAGCAGCTGGGTGTGGTGGCGCACACCTGTAATCCCAGCTACCTGCGAGGCTGAGGCTGGGGATCACTTGAGTCTGCGGGATCACTACCCCAGGCAACAAAGCGAAACCTAATCTCCAAAAAAAAAAAAAAAAAAAAAAAAAAAAAAAAAAAAAAAAAAAAAAAAATTGAGGACACACCAAAGAGGTTTGTTTTTGAGTTATAATTACCAGCATTTATCATGTTAGGATATTAAAATAGAGACTTTAAAAACACTCATAATTTTAAAATAAAAGTAATAAATCTTACTTTGTATCAATACAAAAATAATTTTATAACAATATATTCTAAAAGTATTTAGTGAGACTAGTGCACTACTTACATGTTTGAAAGTCTCTAATATTCAGCTAAATAGAAAAGAACTGGATTCTCTTAAGTGCAACTTGGATATGCAACTCTTTCAAAAATAAGAAAAATATAACTTCACAAAGATACAAGTTGGAAAAAGAGTGATAGTTCCATTTTTCAGATAATTACAGAATTTTTTTCATATTACACCAAAACACAAAAAGTGGTAGTTCTTAAAAACAAGTGCAACTTGGAATCTGAAACAACATTGAAATAATTTTTCCTACCGTTGTTACATAAAAATCCTACAATCTATGTTGAACTATTAATTGATCATTTACCAACTAAGTACAATTAGCTGGTCAACTGGAAAAGTGATCATAGGAAAATACTGATAATATTATGTAGATCCTCCATAAGTCTACAGTATCATTTTGAGACAGAAAATTTTTGAAATTCTAACTTTTATAAAATAATTTTTAAATGTATCATTGATAATAAACATGCAAGCAGTTTTTGAGACAACCACCACAGTTCAGTCTATAGAAGTGTTTTATGCACACCTCCAACTTTGCCACATAAAATATTATATGTACTTATGAGTTAAGATATAATAAAATTAGTAATTTTTACAGCACCACCCAGGACAGTTAAGCAAAACTAGTATTTACTGAGAGTGTGGTGGTGAAGAATACAGTGACTACTAATACACAATGGTGCCACCAATTTGATCTATGCTAAGATTTTACATTGCCTGAACCATTAGTACAAATGCCAGCACATTAAAAAGGTAAATAACAGTATTATAATAAAACAGTATTATGTTCATGAACCACAATTTTGAGAACTACTGTATTACAGCCACCCAATTGTTTTTAAAATTAGTGAGTTCACATAAAATGCCTGGGAATTACATGCAAACAAGAAAGTTTAAACTGAAAAGGTCACTACTGCTATCAGAGGTCTTTAAAGCTTGTCCTCTTGGAATTTAAACACTTTTTTACCTGCCATATCTTTATGTTATCACTGTGATATTATCTAGAAACAATTTATCAGAATTTAACAATTTATCAGAATCTAACAATTTATCAGAATTTAACAGAAGAGAATTTCATCAGCCTCAGAAAACTAAACCAATTCAACAAGCATTTAGGAGACAATCTTCAGCAAGTAAATACTTGGGGGTAGTAACTTAGTAGAATAGTATGGAGGTTCCTCCCAAAAAATACAATTACCCATGTGGTACAAAGATCCCACTTCTGGGTATTTACCAAAACAAAGTTAAACAAAACACATCTATGAAAACACTAAATTGAAAGGATATATGCATACCTATGTTCACTGAAACACTATTTACAATGCATAAAATACAAAACACGGAAGTCACCAAAGTGACTATGAGAAAGATGGGGGTGAGGGGAATGAGAGAGAGTAAATTGGCTAACTGGATATAGGAAATGAAGGATGTAGGATAATTCTAAAATTCTAAGAATGGTTATTACCTGATAAAGTCAAAATTAAGAGCACAAGAGCCTTGAGGAAAGACAGCAGTAAATCTGGGTTTCAGAAATGCCTATCCAAAAGTCATAAATCTCAATATGTGCACCTTAGGGGGTGTTATTTGTAAACACATGCAATATCTATTAGTCCCCAGTTTATACTTGATTCTTTTTAAAAAGTACAATTGTGATTAAGAGAGAATATATTACCAAAATAATCAGTCAGTTAATATTTGAATAACAAGTATGATAGTTTCAAATGAGCTACCAAAGCAAGCCTGTAGAGAAGTGTTTGGGACCATTAGCTATTCTTAGCATTGTCTAAACAAATGTCTTAGAAACAAGGAAATGTTACCCAGAACTTCATTATCTGCCATACTTTTTGCCAAAGCGTATTTAAGTGCCAGGTCACTTGTGATACTTCTTTTCAATGGTATATAGCAAAAAAGGAAATGCTATTGAACCATGTTTACATAAAAAAAAAAATGTCATGGGAAAAAAATCATGGGAAAAGGGTTATATGCTTATAACCCTTTGGCATTAATACTAGTGGCTCTCATTTTAAAAAACAAAATAGTCTCTGAAAAGTTAATCTGCCAGAGCAGCTTCTATCTCAGTAAGAACTTTTAAAGTCACATTCTGAATGCAAGTTAACCCACCAATTTAATTCAAATGCCAACTGGGCATCCAAGATACATCAAGAAATAAGATATTATTCAAGAGTAAGCCAAAAAATAAATAAAACTCAAGCCAGATGAACACCTGTCACTGGATGAATGAAAATTTAGAAAGAAAGCAAAAATCTAAGGAAAAAACTGTATGACTGAGGAAATCTACAGGCTCTGCAAAAAATATGCTTGTTTTCTGGAATTAAAGTTGTAACATTTGTACATATTTTATTTGTGCAGTTTTGATTTGTATGAGATACATTAGATTTTTAAAACACTGAAAATAAGGAGTCATTATCATCTCTGTAGGTCTCAAAGAATCCAAATATGCTACACTAGAAGCCTCTGTTTATAGATCACGCTCACCTAATAAGTGTCAGTCTAAAAAAAAAAAATCTTCTTTTATTTCTCATATTATTTAATGGAAATAATTAAGCTATCTAGAGTTACATAACACAGTATTCAAGATAAAGGATGAGATATAAAAGCATTCTGTATTATTATGCTTAGTAAAGAAAAAAGGTCTAAAGGAAAACTGAAGTCAACAATATGCATTATCAAAGATAACAGTTTCTGTCATAAAAGGAATGAAAAGGGACTGGCTAACTTCAGAAGTTATTGTTTTTTGTTTTGTTTTTTTTTTTGGAGACTAGGTCCCGCTATTTTTGCCTGTGGAACCCCAGGCTCATGTTGCCCAGGGTACCACAGACTCAAGCAATCCCCAACCTCAGCTTCCCAGGTAGCTGGGATTACAGGCGTGCACCATTACGCCCAGCTATTTTTTGGAACTAGGTCTTGCTACGGGCCCCAGGCGGGACTCAAACCGCAATCCCTAGCCCCGGCCACTTCATAGGCTGAAGCTTACAGGCATGAGCCACCATGCCCAGCCCTGAAGAAAAGTTATTCTTTCAGGATTCAAAGACAGTTATGCTTAAAAAAAAAAAAATCCAGGAACAATGGGTGACAGTTAACATTAATGTAGAACTTAAATACATTAAAACATTAAGGTTTAAACATTGGAATAAGCTACATCACAAAATAGTTTATTGCAACATTTGTATGTACTAGAGATTGAAATGTTTAAGAGGATTCCTTCCTTTGAGACACTGAATGAAAATGAAGGCTCTCAATCCTGGCTGCATATTAAAATAATACAAGGAATGCCTGATCCAAACACTTGTTTATTACTTAGTCTGGAGTAGGGTCTAAGTACTTGTATTTAAAAAATTTCCCAGGAAAAGAGGAAAAGCAATCTGACTGAGCAGACAATATCATTATCAATATACTGATTGTGATATTATGCTTTAATTTTGCAGAATGCTACCACTGTTAAAAAAAAACAAACAGGGAATCGTATATGGAATCTACATTTTTTGTTAACAGTATATGAATCTATAATTTACTCAAAATAACAAATGTGATAAAAAAAAATCCCCAGGTTATTTTACTATATAGTTAACATTAAAAAGAAAATCAGTTGAGGCCGGGCATGGTGGTGCATGCCTGTAAGCAGCAGCCTATGAAGCCAGGGCCAGGGATCATGGTTTGAGTTACGTCAGGGGCACGCAGCAAGACCTAGTTCCAAAAACACATAGCTGGGCGTGGTGGCACGCGCCTGTAATCCCAGCTACCTGGGAAGCTGAGCCTGGAGACTGCTTGAGTCTGTGGTACCCCGGGCAATGTGAGTCTGTGGTTCCACAGGCAAAAATATTGAGACCTAGTCTCAAGAAAAGAAAAAGAAAATCAGTTGGAGAACTTAAAATTCCTATCAACACTGACCTGCAAACTAGTCTTTTAATGTTAGTCATTAAAAAGTAATTAAAAATACATGTCATTTTAACCCAAAACTACTATGCCTCCTTCCTCTATTAATATATAAACTGACTGGATAAACACTGCAAGCAGAGTCATTCACCTTGTGACTAAGTCCTACGGTAGCCTCTAAAATGGCCTTTAAGGATCCCAACATCCTGGTTTTCAAACTTACGTATAACACTGTATCTCTTGAGGGTGGGCTAGATTTAGATACCTATTGCATGCAGAATATGGCAAAGTGATGGATGTCATTTCTGAGATGAAATTATAAAAAGAGAGTGGTTTTCATCTTGGGGGCTCTCAGGTTTCTTGCTCTAGTGGGAAGAAGCTACTGTGCTTTCATCACTTTATGAAGAAGACCACAGAGCAAATAATTGATGTCTCTGTCCAATAACCATCCAGTGAAAAATGCAAAGTCTGCCAAGAGGCACAGGAGCTTGGAAAGGGAACTTAATCTAATCAATTCTTGAAAACTGCAATTCAGATGATACTTTGTGGTTGCAGTCTTAGAAGAGAACCTGAGCCAGAGGCACCTAGTTTATATGTACCCTAAACTGTAACCTAAAGAACCTATGAGATGTTGTTTCTTGGGGTAATATAGGGCTGAGGATAATATAAATAGTAACCACAGATCAAACCCAAAAAGCAATCTAAAGTGATGATTTTTGCCTACCTTTCTTCATAATTTCATGCCTCCCAGTTTCTACATTATCACCTACAAATTCCATTCTATTTTATCTGACCTCATCATTACTTGGCCATTTTCCCCATTCTCACTTTGTTCTGATTTTTAGAATGGCTTCTCAGCCCTCTTTTCTGTTCACCCACCAAATTACAGCCAACTTCCCGTCAATACCACAGATCACTCTTTCATATACTTAACACTATCCATTGAGTACTAAGCAAATAGTTTAGAGTGTCTATATTCAAAGAGATATTCTTTTCAACATTCAGCAAAGTACTAAGGATGTACATTTACAGTATCCAAGACCATATGTCACCTCCAAGCTATTTACTAAACAAATAACCACTGATGCTTTAAAAACAAAAAGTTAAGGGGGTAGGGAAGAATAAAAGGAAAATCAAGTGTTCCAATCTAGAATGAGATGTCAGGAATTTGGTTTCCACATTTGGAATAACTGAGTAAAAAAATGACACTATCTCAAGAATAGCAGTAATGGTGACAAATGCCTTCTAACTGTACGATTAGCTTAGTTAATCCAAACTCTTAAAATGTTCTTTTTTGTTAGTTTCTTAAACAACTTATCTTTCATCATTAGCCTACCTCTTGCAATATTAATAAGACATAATACTAATAGAAGCACTGCCTTTAACTTTCAATTATATCAGTGAATCTCAAATTTGAGCTTACATCAGCATTACCTGGAATTTCTGTTAAAACAGACTGCTGTATGCCCACTGTAAGAGTTTCTGACTCTTAGAGTACTTATGGTAGGACTACCATAAGCAATTCAACAAATATTACTATATATCAAAATTTACAGCTGGAAAAAGATAAAAATTTAAGTGTAAACTATACCAGGCACCTAAATAAACACTTCCCCTCACATTCTTTCTACTCCTCCCCATCCAAACAATTAATCGATTTAATTTCATCTTGCTAAGTGTACTTGAAATCAATTCTGCAGAAATAATGAGCACCTCCAATTAAAAAGATAAAGCACTGCTGTTTAAAAAAAGAGACCAACCTAATAGTTCTGTTTTTAACTTACCAGATTAAAAAAATAAAGCAAAACAAAAACTGAAGGAAAATTAACCTGCCAAGAAAAGCCAGGGCCAGTACATAATGATATGGAATACACTGTCACTCTTAATTAATGTTTGAAACCTCACCTCAGAAGTACTTTAAAGCTTTCAATTCAAACAAACAAATAAAATTAAAGATTTCAAATTAACAGCAAAAGTAAAGGTTAGATATTTCTATTATCTTTAAAAGAAATTTAGCATTAATACATCTTAAAACAGTGAGATACCCACCTATTTCTCTTCATACTTTGATGACTACTCACATTCATCATTCCCAAAAACCCTCCTTCCCCTATTCACCATTTCAATGTGTGTTGCTGTTCTGTTTTTCACTCATTCACCAAGTAACAACCATGACACTAAATAAACAATGACTATTCCAGTAGTTCAATACTCATTGGATTTACTAAAAATAACTAAATATGCTTAGACTTTACCTCAGATTTAATTAACGATGAAAAACAATTTCTGGGAATAGAGACCAGAGACCTTTATGTTCCCCACCTCTCTAGGCACCTTGGGCAAGAACCATGTCCTCTATACTTAACACAGTGACTGGCACAGACACAAGGCAGAGTCAGTATCTGCTGAAAGCTGTTGCGGAAACACAAAATGACAAGTTTAAATACTCCCTTAGTTGCAGAACTGTGTAGTGTTAGTGTAATAAATTGGCTATTTAGGCAGTTATATTAGGAAACTATTTTTAAAATATTAGCAATAATAGTTAATAATAGGTAAGTTAAGGATTTTTCAGTATTTCTTTAACACCAGTATATGGTAAAAAAAATTCCTAATTTTTAAAAAATTCAAAAGGTAAGGAGGCCACAAAGGATTTAAATATAACTATCAACTTAAACAAACATAATGAGAGTTACAGTCAGAAGAATAAAGTTTTCTAAAGTAGCATTGAAAACCTGAACTAACCTGAAAATATCTGCAAGAGTATGCATCCATTGTTGCCCAGAACCACGTCCAAAAAAAGCAATCAAATTCCCAAGATTAAAGAAAATTGGCAACCTTTTTCTCTTGCAAATTTATTTTTAAATTCATTATCAATATACCTAATTTCATATGAAAAGCAGCTCTGAGGAGCAGGGGATTTACTTTTTATTTTTTTTTTTAATGAACAGTAATCTCTCTAGTGAGCTAAGTAAACAGTGATTTTGCTTGGAAAATAAAACTTATTGACACATTAAATAAAGTTATTTTTAAAATGAAAAACCTAAACAACCAGTATTTAAAGTGTCTATGAAAATAAAGAGGTCTTTTATATCCCTAATGGGGGGTAAAAAGAACAAAAGCAAAGGCAATTTAGAGAAGAAATGCCAGTGTCTAATGTTAAAATTTCAATTTCATCAGTTAAAATTAGGTGCATTTTAAAAATGAGTATTTTTATCCTAATAAAATACTGATGGGGGGACAACCAGTGTAATTTTTCTGAAAACAATATATTAATATGTATCAAATACCTTGAAAATAAGCTAATCTTTTGACTGAGCAATACTGTCCTAAGAAAATAGGAAATCTATAAGGATATTCCCAATAACGTTTGCAAGTCAGAAACTATAAATAAAAAAGCCCACAACAGACTGATCAAATGAATTAGTGCCTAAGCACTTGAAAAGTGTCTGGTTTTTGTAACCTGTTTTTCCTTCCACATTAAAACATAAATAGTCCAGTGTAATTCTGATGTTAAAAAACAGTATACATTCCTCGGGAATCTGAAAAGATAACTAAGGTTCAAATTTTGGTGCATCTCTCTGGATGGAAGGTTTATTTTCTTTTTAGTTTTTTCCTAATAATATGCATGTATTACCAATGTAAACATGTAAATCTATTAACTTAGGACTAAAACTTAGATGAGATCTATTAAGTATACCATCTGGGGGAAATATTAGTCTGGAACACCAATATTTCTAAATATGAACTTTTAACCAGGGATATTTACATATTCAGAATTCTAGTTAAGACCATCCTTGACATGAAGTAGTCTAGAAAAGTTTTCAAAAATCAGGAATGGAAACATAGTAAAAGTAGGCTACCTAAAAAAAACCTCTAGTATTTTGTAGATTTTAGAGATCATTTCATCTGCATTTATGCTCTCTCCCCTAAATTAACAAAGAATGATGTCATATGCATTAGTTACCTCTTTGAAAGTGACATAAAGAACTTGTATGGCTGGTGTTCAGTAATTAAGGTACATCTATGAACTGAGAAAGCTGGATGAGATTTAAACAGACATCACATATATGTGAAAACAGACTATCAGTTTTAAAAAGCTAACTAATAAATATCCATAGTTTTTTTTTTTTAATCTAAGATGCCAATTAGCTAGGTAATAAATTTAAAAACTTCAAATTTTATATATTTGTAAATAAAGAGAATAAGATTTTACTATTGTTACTCAAGTTTCCTCACTGGCGGAAAAAAAAAAGAAATTTCTCTAGTTAGTGACCAAAGAACTTTCATATTTTTAGGATCATAAAGAGAGCAGCAAAATTTATCTTTATTTTATAACCCTTCGATTTCCAACTCAGATTGCATTCTCTATATGGCTTGAGATTTCCACTACTTAGTAGAACTAGTATCAGATTTTGTTTTACTGCTATTCAAAAGTGATTTCAAATGAGCTGAAATAGATTGCTCAATGTAAGAGAGTGTGATGCTTACTAGACAATTCTGTAAAAATCTCTTAATCATGCAGCAAAAAGTAGGTAGTGACGTACTACTAACCTGTCAGTGAATATTTAGCTCGCCAATTTTCAGGGAGGAAAAAAGCAATGACTGGCATACAAGAAGACAACAGTAACTTGCTGTTTTTGCACAGTTATCTTAACTACCCTAGTGTTTTCTGAAAGCTGTATTGACTCAAGACTTAATTTTATCCTTGACTCATAACTACAATCACCATAATTTTTTCCAAAGAGATGAAAGCTTTTGATTTCCTAAAGCTCAAAAATGCGAAATCTCACCCACAAGGTTAAATGAGATGTGGCTATCAACTTTGGCCAAGATTAATTTACAGATCACCAAACAGAAATTATCAGAGAAAGGAAAACCAGAAGCAGAAAGCTTTTACTCTCTAACTCACAATAGAGTCTTGTCCACTAGCAGACAATAAAACTGTTTGTTGTAGTTTGAGCTGCAAGGCTGGGTATTGCAATCTGCAGAACTATTCCAACAGTTTCAACTAAGTCATCTGCTACAACTGGAAAAAGTAGCAGGTAAGTTCCAAACCAAGAGCAAAGACTCCTCACCATCAGAAAAGAAGGCCCATCAGCCCGTCTTCCGAGAAATAGTTCCCTTCCCCCCACCTTTAAGTAGGCACTTAGGACTCCCAGGCAGATCTATTTCTTTATTAACTGGTGCCCACTTGGGGCAACCGTACACCAAAGCTGCTCCTCGGCCTACTCTAAACCATTCCAAAAGTGTTCCAGTTGAGACTGAAGGCCCGGGCAACCCTCTCGGGCGCTCAGTTCTCCAGGCTCTTCTCCACCACCCCCCTCCGCCCCGCCCCGCCCCTGCAGGCGCTCCTGGGTCCAGAGGAAGGACACCCGACCCAGGCACTGGCAGAAATTGCCCGCAAGAGCAGTCTCGGGCGGCCGGCGGCCTCCGCCATAGCCGGACCCGGAAAGCACCGCCCCCAGCCGACCTCCCCACACCCGGCTAACCCGCGACCGTCGGCTTTCCACACCCTCAACCCCCAGCAGAGGCAGCGAAGGAGACAGGGCCGGGAGGCACCAGGCTGGGCTGAGAACCAGGCCCAGGCCTGCCCCTCCGGGCCGCGCGGGTCACCAGAACCCTCTCCCCGGGCCGGCCCACTCCCGTCAGCGCGGCAGCCACCCTCACCTGGATGACCTCGTTGACCTCCCGGATACATTCCACCATGTGTTGCAGAATCTGCTCGGCCGTGAGCACCTCGTAGCGGTAATCTTCCTCTTGCTCGTGCCCCGGCCCGCCGCCGCCACCGCCGCCGCCGCCGCCGCCGCCGGGCCCCAGAGCGCTGCCGCCGCCGCCGCCCGTCTCCCCGCACAGCAGACCGTCCCGCTCCCCGCCGACGCCCAGCCCGGGCTCCACCAGCTCCACCTCGCCCA
>PVHY01003124.1:0-12911 GCA_004024945.1 Uropsilus gracilis | reverse complement strand
GGACGCTGGCCCTGAGGCGGGGAGAGGGCGGGGACGCCGAAGCCCCGGCTCTCGCTCCGGCTCCGGCTGATGTCCGGACGCAGGCCTGGCTTCGGCCCCGTGGGCCGCGGCTCCTCCCCGGGCGCGGCGGTTGGCGGTTGGAGGCGGGCGGCGGCGGGGAGGGCGCGGAGGAGGGAGGGAGGGAGCGAGGGGGCCGCTGGCCGCCCGCCTCAGTCAGACGCGGCTCCACTCCGGCCTCCGAGAGAAAACAGTCCCCAGCGCCACCTCCACGGCCGCTGCTACCGCTACTGAGCCAACAAAGGGGCGTGCGTCACCGCGTCGCGCTACGTCGCGCGTCACTCTTCGGGGCGTCACCGCGCCCCGCCCCGCCGCCCCTGCGTGCAGTGCGGGGAGACCCCACCGTCCAGTCGGGCCGGCCCCTCCGCTCCGGGGAGCGCGGCTCCGCTGTCCTCGGCGTTTCGGTTCCGGTTGCGGTCGCACTGGGCCGAGCCGAGACCGGGGGCCGTGTCCCTGAGAAAGGCGTGGCTGGCCCGTCTCCGAGTGAGGGCCCCCTGAGCCCCCCCGGCCGGTGGTTTGTGCCGCAGGCCCTGGGCTCCAGTCCCCACTAGCCAGCCAATGGGGAAGGCGGCCTGCCCTCCGGCCTTGGAGACTTCCCGCGCGCCCTAAAGTAATTCCGGGAAGTCTTCCGCCGAGGAGCTAAGATCCCAGTTGCCCGCGCTATTAAATTGAAGTCGGGGGTTGGGGTGTGGCGGGGAGGGGAACCTCTAAACTGTGAGAGGTGAACCTCATTTTGAGGAGTTAGCTCGATTCTGTACACGGCTACCGACGTGCCCTGGGTTTTAAATTTCTTCCAGTGACGTCATTTTTAAAAGCGTTTCCTGAACTCCGCTCAGAAAGCCACGAGTGAGGGCCCTAAACTGTGTAAACAGTAACAACTTTGGTTAATTGAGCAGTGTATAGGGTCTTCACAGACGTGATTCATTGTGTTCAGAGTCTGGGTACTCATTTTATACCTTAATCTCAAGATGAGGAAGGGCCAAGGCCAGAGGAACGCTCCATGTTTTAGTGACTTGGTGACCTTAAGCATCCATCATAACCGTGCATTATAATGTATAGTATGTATTGTAAAAGCATAGTATGTCTTGCTTTATAGTATGTATTGTAAAAGCAGTGATAGATCCACAAGGATCAAATACAGTAGAGTGATTCTTATCTGGAAATGAAATATGTGAGCTGAGTGATGGTGAATGGCTAGGAGTTTAATAGTGAAGAGGGTGAATGACTAGAAGATAGTGAATGGCTAGGAGTTTAATAGGGAGGCATGAGAAAGTGCACGCCTGGGACCGGCCAGATTGAAAATCTTTTCAAGTCTGAGTTTTTTGTTGATACATCTTAATGTTTAACCTATTGATTTTGAAAGGTGAAAAATTCCTTTAAAATGTAAGCAAATCTCTAATAGTTTTAATTTTTAAATAATCATATTTACTAAGATATTTCAGGACTTTCTAAATTAGACCTGTTAATATCAATGCTGGTAGGTATTGGCACTTTAATTCTGTTTTTTATATAGCAGTTCTAGGTTGTTGCCACAATTGGTGCATTCTAAGAGCCTTAGCAACCTTGCTCCCCAACTACGTTCATTGTCATATACCTAGAAAAATAAATTCAGTAGCTCTTGTCAAGACCCAACTCCTTTGCCCTGACTTTCTTTCCATCTGACCCTTACCATGAATGAACCCTACCACCCATAAACCTCCCCTTTGGTACTGGAGCAACTGACCCATATTAGAGAAATTTGTATAACTACATATATATTGTATTTCTAAATTCTAATCACTTAGCACCGCTGAACCTCAATACCACCCAGCAACCCTGTTACAATTTCTGAAAGCACCGAAGACCACCAGGGAGCTATGTTACAGTTTCGGAATTGTTCTTTCACTCTAGGGTAGCTTTTCAAAGCTTCACCAGTTTTCTCAAACTCCAGCACTCCCTACCAAATCCTCTTAAGGTAGATAGGTTTATGACACAGAGAAATTTGAACTCATAAGGACTGATGTGACCGAAAGATGCTAAGCAAAGAAGAGAATGTGAAGGGTTAAAGTCTGAAAGGGCAAATCAAGGCATTATTGAAATGGGAAATAGTAAAGGGGCTTAAGTAGAAGACAAACTATAATCTGTGGTTTGGTTTAGTTTTAGTTTTTGTTTTTTCTGGCAACAGAGTTTAGGAGGTTTGGTTTTTAAATAACTGGTTGCTTTGAAGAAAATAGAATATGAAAGGAGAGACCAATTATGAGACTGTTGCAACAGGTGAATAACAGCTTAGGCTGAGGTTTTTAACAGTAGAGATAAGGAGAAATGGTCAGATTCAAGTATAAATTGAAAATGGAGTTAATAGATTTGCTGATGACTTGCGCAGGGAATCAAGGATACCTCTTAGATTTGGGGCTTGAGCAAAATAAGTAAATGGTTCCTTTTACTGAAGCATTAAATATCACAGGCTCATTAGACAATGAGGTAGAGATGTTGAGTAGGCTGTTCCCTAGACAAATGTATGCTACTAAAGTTCAGGAGAAGTTACAACTGGAAACAGAATTTCATCAGAGTTGATGTCAAAACAACGTTGGGAAGCTGCATAGGTTAGTGGATTTCATGGTTGGGAGAGGACAGAACTGAATTACCTCTGCCCCTCCAGTTGCTATCTATAATCTTCAGCAAATTGTTGAATACCTTCAGCAAAGCTCACTTTGGAGAATTATAATTTTTTTATTTTTAAAGGTTTTTATTCAGCTTTTTTTGGTATAATGTAACATTTTTTATTTTGATTGCATATATATATATATATATATATATATTTTTTTTTTTTTAGGTCATTGGATACCCAGAAGTTCTCCCACCACCATGTCACCATCATCCTTCCCTCAATTTCACCCTTGCTTTATACTTTATTTCTGCTGTCAATTTGTTAGTTTTAACTCTTTGTCTTCTTTGTTATGCCTATATCCACATATAAGTGAGACCATCTGGTATTTCTCTTTCTCTTCTTGGCTTCCACTAGCGTGATTTCTTCTAGCTTCATCCATGTTGCCACAAATGACATGTTTTTCTTTGTTGATTGCTAAATAATATTCCATTGTGTAAATATATCACAGCTTTTTGAGACATTCTTCTTTGTTGGGACATTTGGGTTGTTTCCATATCCTGGCTATTGTAAATAGTGCTGCAATAAACATAGGAGTACTGGTGTCCTTTTGAATTAGTTTTTTGATATCCTTTGGGTAGAATCCAAAACGGAATTGCTGGATCAAATGGTAGTTTTATTTTCAGTAGTTTGAATGTCCACCACATGGCTTTCCATAGGGTTGGGCCAGTTTGCATTCTCACCAGTAGTGTAAAAGTGTTTCTTTCTGGAGAATTATAATTCTTATTCAGTGTTATTTATGAATGTCAGATGAAATAATGTATTTTAAGCACTTGTTAAGTGCTCACAAAATAGAAACTTTTGAAAAGTGTAAGTCACCTTATATGGTATGGGTAAAACTAGCCAATTGGATATATAACTTTTTCACTGACTGCATTAATTTTGCCTGTATGTATTTACATAGCTAGTGTCAGAAAAAAATTAATTTGCTTTTTTCTCCAAAACGATTTCCATAGTCACTTGATTTTTTTTGGTCAGTGTTGTGATCAGTGTTACAGTGCTTCTGAATTTTGGGGTTTTTCTATTCATGTATAACCCTTTACAACTACATTCTCAGCAGCACTCATTCCATTAATATTTTGGGAACTATCTTAGAATCAGGTTAGGTTATAGTGCTATTTAAGGAAACCAGTATAACAACTTCTCTCTGGCCCCAAATTGGCCAAGGGATGACCCACATACAATGTTTTTTTAAATGACTTGATCTTAAAGGTATTGCCTGTGTTATTGTTTTCTCACTATGATAATTACTGGGTATGGTGATTACAGTAGTCTGTAAACAACAACAGTGCAAGGCCTTTGAAGAGAATAGGCAAGTTAATATTTCCTTGGTGCCAAAGGAATCATTGGTAATTCAGTATTCCCATTATCCCCTTGTCCTAGTAAGTAAACAAATATTAGTACACATTTATTAAATATCTATTCAGGCAGCAAAACTCTATAAATATTTATAGCCTCACCAAATGGCTGTACCAGCAGGAAGAAAATTAAAAAGCAAATGCTTTTCAGCTCAAAAGCCAGCACTTTTCAAATAAATAGAAATTAAAATAGCACTGAATTTTCCTAAGGGCAGATAAGGCCCTCAAAATAAGGTCCACTAAACATTTTTAGATATGTGTAATTAAAACACTGTCTTCTAAATGAACTGGAAAGAAATGCTTTTTGTCATTTTGTTTATAAAATGACTCATGTTTTAAATTGATGTTACATTGGTTTTCAACACTGGATGTGATTCAGAGGTATATGACCACATGCCTTCAGATGCATATCATTATCTTCACCTACTGCCAAGGCTCCCACAGTCCATTGTTCCCACTCACCACTATGTTCTCCTCCCTTCTCGTCATCTACCTGCTTCAATTCCATAGTCATAATTCTAGAATTTGTAATTGGTTTTGTCTTTTACTTAATTTTTTTACTGATTATATATTTTTTCTCATGTTGTATATCCCAAAGTTCTCCCACCATCATGTCACCTGTAAATAGTCATCATGATCGCTTGCGTTCATCCCTCCCCTGATTTTGCCCTCCCTTCCTTCCCCTCCAAAGGGAATGCTTTAGTTTTGTTATGCTTTAGTTTTGTTATCAGTTTGTTAGTTTTATCACTTTGTCTTGTTGTTTTATTTAGTTTTCTATATTCAACATTTAAATACATCATTTGGTATTTTTCTTTCTTTTGACTTATTTTGCTTAGTGTAATCCCCTCCATCTCCATCTATGTTATACCAAGAGTTTGCCTTTTTTTTTAAAGCTGAGTAATATTCCATTTGCATATATACCACATCTTCCTGATCCACTCATCTGTCTTTGAACACTTAGGTTGTTTCCATAACTTGGCTACTGTAAATAGTGCTGCAATGAACATAGGTGTGCATCTATCTCTTTAAATTAGTGATTGTGCATCCTTTGTAGATATGTAGGAGGGGAATTGCTAGATCTATTGGGTGATGTATTTTTAGTAGAAATCTGTACAGTTTTGGTAAGTGCAGAACCAATCTACAGTCCCATGAACAGTGTATGAATGTCCCTTCTCTTCCATGTCCTACTAACATATGCCGTTTCTGGGTTTTTTGATATGGACTAGTCTCACATATGTGAGATGGTATCTTGTCATTTTGATTTGCATTTCCCCTATGATAAATGATGAGGAAAATTTTTTTCATGTAAAAGAAATAAAGGTGTCCTTAGAAAAATAGAAACTATTTTGCTAGTTATTTTGCTAGCAAAAGGGATTTGCTAACTTTAGATATCACAAGAAATGTTGAAAGAGTCTCTTCTAAATCAAAGAGAGAAAGCCATGAAAAAACTGAATAGGGAGTTAGAATAACCAGAATACTATAGAAAAATAACCAATCCTCATATAGCAGTAATCATCCTACATGGAAATGAACTGAATTCATTAATCAAAAGACACAGAGGGCCAGTTCGATCATAAAATAAAACAAACCTTTTTCCTGTCTCCAGGAAATTCATCTGAACTACAAAGGTAAACATAACTCAAAAGGTAGGAAAATAACCCTACAAACAAATCCCCCACCTTCCAAAAAGGTAGGGGCAGCCATATTTACATAAACTAGACATTTAGCTAAAAAAGTGAAGAAATAAATATGAACACTATATAATTATTAAGAGATTAATGCATCAGATAACCATAACATTCCTCCGTTTCTATATGTATTTATATATATATGTACCAAATGAAGGACAATCAAAATATATAAGGCAACTGAATAAACTAGATGACATGGATAAGTTCTTCAAAATCTACAACTTTCTAGGACTGAATTAGGAAGAAATAGAAAAGCTGAATAAAACAAAAGCAAAAAAATTGAAAATTGAAACTAATGAAAGTCAAAATACAAGCTTAGATGCAGATTTCTCTTATGAGTTATATCAAACTTTCAAAATGAACTAACAACCTAAGTACAATCAATTTTTTCCAAAAAATAGAGAAAAGGGGAATGCTTCCAAATATATCCTGAGGCTAGCATCACTGATACTGAAGCCTGACAAACATATTACCAAAAAATTAGACTAATATCCCTTATGAACACAGATGTCAAAATCCTATAAAATGTTTTAATGCAGTTTTTTTTTCACTTTCATTCTTTGATTTCTAGTGATGCCTGTATTTTACCTGTATTTATACTGTATTTTCCTGTATTTATAGGAAGTAAGAAAATGTAAGAATTAAATTTTAGCATAACTGGGCGTGATGGCACATGCCCGTAATCCCAGCTACCTGGGAGGCTGAGGCTAGGAATCACTTGAGTCCACAGGTCCGAGACAACCCTGGGCAACAGAGCGAGACCTAGTCTCTAAAAATAAATAAATAAACTTTAGTATAAATTTAAATTTTAGCAAAAGTGCAAACCACTTTGTATTTCTTTAAAATCATCTATGTACTTTTGTTATAAACTATTTAAGAATTACACCATGGTTGAGAGGTAGCTCTTATCACACCTGTTCTATGTGGTAATTAGTAACAAGGATTAGAGAAACGGTGGTTAGATGCATCATAAGCAGTCTGGCAGAGATAATATTAACCAAAATTAGAACTCAAACTTCTTTATGGAACTCTTTTGCCAAGATATCCTCCACTTTATCTTTCTTCTAGAATACAGTGTCTGTATATTTTATTATTGAATCTATATTTTATACAAATAATTATTTACAATGTGTGGTAAAATAGTGCTGGAACCAGAAGTAGAATACATACTATACATACATACGTACATATACATATATACAATCAGACAAAAGTATAAAACCAAGGTAGCTGAGTTTCCCATAATTGCAAGACACATTTATTTAGCCCAATTGTGTGCTTATTTGTCAGCAAAAAGCAGTAAATGATCCCCCACCCCATAAATAGACATATTCCTGTCCATATATTTGACAGCCACTTAAAATTAAGTTTTTCAAGAGAAAAGCTTCTCTTCAGAATATCTCTAGTTTATTGAATTTTAAATATAGTTGAATGAATGAGGAAAGAATAGGTAAATATATTAAGTCTATTTGCTAGAGTAGGGACATGTATATGTTAAATTTATACCTTATGATTCTGTGAAGCTGGAATCCTTCATTTTCTAAATGAGGGAAAAGTCTCTAAGATGAACAGCAATTTGCCAAAGTTTCAAAACAGTGGTAGAACTTTGATTCAAATTCAAGTTTTCAGAATTCACTATTTTTTGCCATATGATCCTCAGTCATAGTAATAAGATCTTATTCCTATTCTAAAATTGCCATGGTATTTGTTTAACTGAAATAATTTTCTCCAAACCTACTGTTTTCCAAGTTGTCAGTATAAACATTGACTGTATGCAATGTTTGTTCCTTCTGGAAACAGAATTAAAATAGTTTATTGAATAAATAGATCTTTTTCCTCCATTCACTAAGACCTGCTATGTTTTTATAGATAAGTTTTAACATTTTTGATAAGTTTTAATGAAAGGTTTAATGAAAAGATTTAATGAAAGATTAAAATGCACACTTATAATTTGGGGGAGCCAACCAAAGTTATTTCTTAATGTCTACCAAGTACCATGCACCTTTCTTGGCATCCTGGAAAAATACAGAAGAACCCTGCCATCTTAGAAATTACAACTAGTTTTAGATAAAGAGGCAAAAATTAAAGCAAAAGATTAATTCTGAAAATGATAAGTGTGTAGTTGAAGAGGCGTTACAAGTTGAGAAGATTGGCACAGATAGGAAGTGCTAGAGGAGTTCAAAAGAGATAGCAGACACTGGACTGGGTATGCTGAGAAAGCATTAGATGGTGGGTGTCCTATACCTCCATTCTTTTGCACTTGTTCCTTTGCCTGACATCTCTCCCTTGCACTCTTTACTCCCATCTGGTTCATCTGCTCAGGATACTGTTTCTTCAAGTCATTCCAAACTTGACATTTGGCACCTAGAACATGAGTCATCTATGTATGTC
Organism: Uropsilus gracilis; assembly: GCA_004024945.1. Classification (NCBI taxonomy): domain Eukaryota; kingdom Metazoa; phylum Chordata; class Mammalia; order Eulipotyphla; family Talpidae; genus Uropsilus; species Uropsilus gracilis. Next base: position 4,770 of record PVHY01003124.1, on the reverse strand, counting down.
CCATTTCAAAAAAGCTTACAGCTTTTTGATAATATTGGAACCAATTAACATAAACCTAGAACTTTAAATCAATACATACTTAATGTCCTCTTGCCTTGATGTATGCTAAATCTTGTCAACATTCTGTCAATATTTTCCCAGATCTGGTGAGAGCTTGAAAGTTACGTGGAGAAGGCCTGATGTCATGTCTTCAAAAGAGCCTTTATTGAGCCCTATGACAAAAGCCCATCTCACCTCCAGCATGCCCAGTCAGACCTCAGCTTTTAATATTTCAAGGCAAGAGAGGACTGATGTTGGAATTAAACAGACTGGACACAGCTGATACAAAGCTGCCTAATAATGAAACAGGAAGGGAGCAGAAAAACAAATGCCTATAGGACCAGAAATCTGATAAAACCAATGGTGTCAACTGGCAGTGACACCTCACGCCACAGCTTTTAGAAATGAAATCACTTTTCATTTTGCTTCTGATTTTGTTTTGCTTTGATTTTGTTTTGACTTTTTTTGATTTTTATTTTTTATTGGTTTTGTTGGAGACCTTACCACGCTCTAAAAGGCATAGTCACCTCTTCTAGCTCTAGGAACTAATGGCACTCCTTAGTTATTTTGCAGCATGGCAAGAACTGGTTTTTCTAATCTGTCTATGCAGCATACCCTTACAAACATCGTCAACAAAGTTATAATGGGGGGTTTGTGATGCATGACTTCTTGTCAAGAATTCTTTATCAGCTGATTCATATTTTGCTTTCATGAAAGGATAATTCAGCATGTTGTGTGCATGGTTTGATATTCGAATGCTGAAGCACTGAACAGAGTTCCCATTTTAAAAGCTTTTGAAAGGTCAATAAAACAATTAAGTCATTACATTGCATCTAAATGGATGATCCTAAAGATTTACTGATTGATATATTTTTGTACATAAAGTAAATTCAGGTATTTGTAGGCATATCATTTGTGAACTATAATGAGCTTGGTATAAGGTCTACAAGTATTTGTTTTCTTCTAGATGAATGTATGTGGGAGGCTGCCAGACAGAGATGTACATAAGTGAGTAGTCTTACTCACTTACTCCTAGAGGCAGTTAGCACCATGGGCTCCAGAGCAAGAAACTGCACTTGTTAATGATATCACTTAGACAAGTTTAAGTTAGACACTTATACAAGTTTCTTGACTTATAAGAGCCTGTTTTCCCATCTGAATAAAAATAATTAGATTTCATGGTAGAGGTTTTCCTTATTGGATTATGATGATTAACTGAATTAATGTAAAAGTCTCAATTTTATTATCATTTTAGGCATAAAATGTATATTTTGTCTTAAACCTGAGAATATACACAAATAATTATTCAGTAAACTTCAAAACAGTGACACTTTGAAGAGTACAAACCATTATTCATCAATTGTTGAAAATGTTGCTGTAATCTTGTTATATTTCTATATTTTATTAGTTAATTCTGTAAGTCAATCATTCACCGACAGAAGGTTATGCACTAATTAAATGCTGAGAATAAAAAGATAACATCATTCTAGCTCTCAAATGCTCACAGACTGGTGAAGGAAACAGATAAGTAACCATTAATTATAATATGGCAAGTCCGATAGTGAAGTATGGTCTGAATTTTAGAGAAACAAGAAATGGACACCTCATGATGGGAGGTAGATAAGGGTGTCATGAACAACTTCCCAGGGGAAATGTGGCCTGGCCTAAGTATTGGAGAGGGAAAAATGCTATTCTGGAAAGAGGTAGTCTCTGCATGTGCATGTAAATGTGAGAGAGACTTTTGCTTGCTTTTCTAAACCAATTTATTGCAGTTGGATTGTATGGAGCAACAGGATGGGTTCAAGAAGGGGAAATGTTCTACATTCAATTAAATATTCATTTAGGGGATACACTTGTTCATAAACCATTATAAGTATTAAGAAAATATAAAACAGGTTACATTTTCGATCCTTAAGAAGCTTACAGTGTAATGCTGGAAATGACACAAGAAAAAGTCTAATGCCAGACAACTTATCTAGTAGCTGTCTGTTAAGCTCAGCCCTCAAGCAGTGTTTCTCAACTTTTTTTTTCCCACCGTGAACCCCTAAGGAAACTTTTTAGACCTTTCAAACCGAATTACCACCTCCCATGAAAATTTAGTGCCACAGATATAATGTATTGCTATGCCTGTACGTATATATGTATTTTATACATAAAAAGTATGTTTTTTTACACACAAACCCAAAAAACAAACTTTTGCCCTCTTGGAGGCAAATATTGCCTATTTTGAGAATATATACATGAGGCTCAGACTATCACTTTCAAAGCTTATGATTTGCAATCAAATTCGCATTTCAAAACTTTGGTAAATATCAAAAATTGTAATTAAAAAATTAAGTATCTTGAGTTTCAAACAAATCCCACAACATTAGATGAAAAAAATAAAATAATTGGTACACGCATTTTGGCTGAACTCAGGACCTATACATTGTACAAGTTTACGGAAATAGATCACAAAATATACACTATATATATATATATATATTCACAGTAGTCTGATGGGAAGGAGAGAACAGAAAATCATTAAAAACTATGGCTATGAGCCGACAGTGGTGGCGCACACCTGTTGTCCAAGTACTGGGAGGCAAGAGGCCTGGGATCACTTGACTTCATGGGTTCGAGACTACTCCGGGCAACATAGTGAGACCTAGTCTCGAAAAAGCAGCAGGGCGCAGTGGTGGGCGCCTGTAATCCCAGCTACCTGGGAGGCTGAGGCTGGGGATTGCTTGAGTCCATGATATCCTGGGCAACTCAAGCATATAATTTATTTCAACCTTCAGCCCACTCTAATCATCTCAAACGTTCGCTGACATTCATTTATGATTATCCACTTATTTGTAAGGTATTGTTACTTTGCATTATTCTTTGTTTCTTTGTAGTTAGGATTTCTCCCCTCAGGTGTAGTCACCAAAGTCTGATGTTCTTATCTTGTGCAGAATTATATATGTTTGTCCTCTGTAATATGTAATTAATTCTCTGTGAATTAATTCGCTTATATAATTCACTCACATAAATTTATATACTAGCCAGAAGAGTAAACCAACTAGGATATTCAGTACACACATTTTCATTTCAGTACTCAATCTAGAATTAAAATAGAAATACTATGCTAACTTTTACTCTATTAGCTATTCATTTACACATTATTTCATCAAAGCTAAAGTTCTCACCCCAAGACAAAATTGAATTTTCCTGATCTGTACATGGGAACTGAGTGAGGTCTTCAGTCAACAGCCTGTGAGGAACTGAATTTTCAGTAAGGAAATGAAAATTCTTGATTCAAAAGTTTATGAGAAGCTAAATCCTGCCAATGATCACATGCATGAGCTTGGAAGTGAGCACTTTTTCTGTCTAATATTGGGGTAAGATCAACAGGCTTCTTCTGTCTCCTTGTGAGAGATTCTGAGATAGGGACCCATTTGAATCTACCCAGATTCTGACCCACAGATACTTCAAGATAACAGATTTTTGTTGTTACTTGAATTCTCCATCACCCCAACAGTATGTCCTTCTGAATGATCAGCTGTTCAAAAGGTGCCAGGATAATTGGTTAGATTCTATCTACTATATGCTATCTTTGTAGCATTCATCAAAATAATATCTCCCCTCAGATAATTACATAAAGGCATATACTATTCCTGTTGTTTTTGTTCGTATAGGTAACACGTAATGCAAATTTCAATATTGAGAATATTTGGTTTATGAATAATAAACCAAAAATCTAACTTGTTCCTTCAATTCATTCTTTCTATAAAGTTCGATTCTTACTCCATGTTGTATATCAAAATAAAATCCAGATAAATACATAAGTACAAGGAAAGAAAACACAACGTACAGAAGAATTATTGGTGAATGTTTAGTCGTCTGGGAGTAGGGAAAGTCTTATCAATATCAATAAAGCAAAATATTAATAGATGTGACTGCAAAATTTAAAGCTTCCTACCACAAAAATATCATAAATAAAAGACAGCTGGGAAAAATATTTGCAATGTAATATGACAAAGGGTTTATTTACTGTTAATGTTTAAAAACCTCATATGAATAAAAAACATATACTAATGTGACTAACAGAAACAGGAGAAAGTACAAATGTCCAATAAATGAATGAAAGTGAAATGTAAATTATTCCACTTTCACTTTTCAAATGGTAGGGACATAAAATGATAATAATGATTTTGATGGAAAAGAAGTGGTAGAGTAACAACAACTTGTTACTTTTGTAGGAAAAATCTTAAAATGATCACACCATGATTTTTACAGTAACTTAATGTAGAGAAATTTTTATGTAAAACCACCTGCAAAATTATTAAGGAATTAACTGATTAAACACAATATAAAATTTCAAAACTACACTAGCAATTAAAATAATATTATGGAAAAAATATGAATTGATCTGGGAAGAAGGTCATAATATATGGTTAACGCGAGAAAGGCAGTTATAAAACAGTGTTAGAGAACACTACTGTAGTGTAGCTGTGCATTTGAATGAGTGAGTAAATAGAATTTTAGAAACTTTACTAAGCTTTCATTTGCTTATAAGATTCATTCATTTTAAATATACAACTCAGTGATTTTTAGTAAGTGTACAGAGTTGTTCAACCATCACGTTTTGGTGATACATTTGTTTTTTTCTTGATTTCCTCTATATCTATATCTATCTATCTATCTATCTATCTATCTATCTATCTATCTATCTATCTATCTATCTATCTATCTATCTATCTATCTATC